>SZWC01006161.1:52454-71271 GCA_023375785.1 Penium margaritaceum
ACACCCGCCTCTTGCACCGCCGCCTTTGTCATGTCCATTCCGCCGCCATAGACAGCATGGTCCGCACCCAGCCGACCAATGGCCTTGACCCAGAGACCTTCCCTCTCCCGTGTCCCACTGAGTGCATTGATTGCGCTCAGGGGAAGATGCATCGATCCACGTACCCCTTGTCTTCCTCCCGTGCGTCCGCCCCACTCGACCTGGTCCACTCGGACGTCATGGGCGCTCTCCCCACCGCGTCCGTCGGGGAACACGGCCGCTATGTCCTCACCCTCACAGACGACTATTCCCGCTACCGCTGGGTCTTGTGCCTCCGACAGAAGAGCAATGTCCCTCGGGCCGTTCAAGACTGGCTCGTCCTTGCCAAACGCGAGTGTGGCCGCCCTCTTCGCCGCTTTCGCTCTGATCGTGGCGGCGAGTACATGGACGAGGGCACGGCCTTTCTCGCCTCCCGCGGCATCCACCATGAGACGTGTGCGCCCTACACACCCGCCCAGAACGGCGTCTCCGAGCGCTGGAACCGCACCATGGCCGACGCCGTCCGCACCATGTGCGTTGAGTCCGGTCTGTCCGATGGCTTCTATTTTGAGGCCATGGCCTACATGACCTGGGTATGGAACCGGATTCCCCACGGTCCTCTTCCCCGCCAGTTCACACCCTACCAGCACTGGTGCGGTCGGTGCGCGGAACTTCGCCCCGCTCGCGTCTGGGGCTGCGTCGCCATTGTATGGCTGCCCGCCCCACAGCAGGGCGGCAAACTCGCCCCGCGCGGCCGCCCCTGCACCTTCCTCGGTGTGTTTCGTCAGTCTTAGGCCTGGCGGTTCTAGGACCCGTCCCAGCACTGCATCGTCGAGTCCCGCGATGCCCTCTTCTTTGAGGACCTATTTCCCCGCGACCTCATCCGTGTCCCTCCCGTCGCGTGGGGAAGTGGTGAGTCCGTCCTCCGTCCTGTCGCTTCCGGGTGACACAGCACTCCGTCCGTCGGAGCCAACAGCCCCAGTCGCGTCCGTTGGCCCCTCCGGGCCAGCAGCGCCGACCGCGTCCGTAGGCAGCTCCGGGCCAGCAGCGCCGACCGCGTCCGCAGGCCGCTCCACGCCAGCAGCCCCAGTCGCGTCCGCTGGCCCCCTCGAGCCAGCAGCACCGGTTGCGTCCGCTGGCCCCTCCGGGCCAGCAGTCCCAGTCGCGTCCGCTGGCCCCTCCGGGCCAGCAGCCCCAGTCGCGTCCGCTGGCCCCTCCGGGCCAGCAGCACCGGTTGCGTCCGCTGGCCCCTCCGGACCAGCAGCCCCAGTCACGTCCGCTGGCCCCTCCGGGCCAGCGGCGCCGGTTGCGTCCGCTGGCCCCTCCGGACTAGCAGCCCCAATCACGTCCGCTGGCCCCTCCGGGCCAGCAGCCCCAGTCACGTCCGCTGGCCCCTCCGGGCCAGCAGCACCGACCATGTCCGCTGGCCCCTCCGGGCCAGCAGCTCCGGTCGCGTCCGCTGGCCCCTCCGGGCTAGCAGTCCCAGTCGCGTCCGCTGGCCCCTCCGGGCCAGCAACGTCGGTTGTGTCCGCTGGCCCCTCCGGGCCAGCGGCCCCAGTCACGTCTGCTGGCCCCTCCGGGCCAGCAGTGCCGGTCGCGTCCGCTGGCCCCTCCGGACCAGCAGCCCCAGTCGCGTCCGCTGGCTCCTCTGCGCCAGACGTCCCTTCCGCCTCCGTTGGCCCGTCAGACGCGGTGACATCTCCTGCCCGGTTGCGCTACACACGTGGCCCAGGCGGCAGCCTCTGACCTCGACCGACAGTGCAGACCGTCGCACCGCATCCTATGGCGCCTCGACCTCCTGTGGTTCCACGTGTCTCCTCCACTCCCTCGGTCGTGAGTGGGGACCCTGGCACGAAGGCTCTCGGCCTGACCACCTCGGCCATCATCTCCGACCTTCACCCGGGCTCTGCACTGGGCTATGCCATGCTTCATCACGAGCATCGACTTGTTGTCATGGCTGCACTCGCTCGCATCCCACTTGGAGCTCGTGATGTGCACGCCCTCTCCGTCCGGTCCACAACACGGCCGGAGGACCCAGCCATCCTACGCGAGGCTCGAGCCTCTTCTGAGGCCGCACATTGGGATGCCGCCTGCGCCGAGGAGCTTGCTGCTATCCGGTAGCACCACGTGTACGACCTCGTTGATCTCCCTCCAGGTCAAAAGGCCATTGGCGCCAAGTGGGTTCTTTGGCGCAAGTGGAAGCCTGACGGGTCCTTGGACAAGTACAAGGCCCGCCTCACAGCAAAGGGGTTTGCTCAGGTCCCTGGAGTCGATAACGACCAGATCTTTGCCCCTGTCGGTCGGTTCTCCACTAGCCGAGCGCTCTTCAGCCTGGTTGCCCAGCATGGGTGGGAGCTGCATCAGATGGACGTGAGCAACACATTCCTCCATGGCTCACTGGAGGGTGAGGAGCTCTACATGGTGTAGCCCCCAGGGTTTGACGACGGTACTGGGAGAGTCTGGCGGCTGCGGAAGGCCCTCTATGGTCTGCAGCAGTCGCCTCGGTGCTGGAACCAGGAGATCAGCAGCACACCTCTCCGTGGCGGCCTCCAACACACCATCGCTGACCTCGCACTCTTTCTCAGCCCACGAGGTCAGACCTTTGCAGCAGTTCTGGTATACGTTGACGATCTCCTCATTGCGTCGCCAGACACGGCCGCCATCCAGCGTGTCAAGGACTTGCTGCACGCCGCCTACCACATGAATGATCTCGGGTCTGCCCAAGTCTTCCTGGGCATGGAGCTCGAGCGTGATCCCTCTCAGGGCATCCTACACATCCACCAGGCTGCCTATGTGCAGACCCTGTCAGCTCGCTTCACCGAGGACCTGCCCCTCGTGTCCAGCGCATCCTCACCCATGTCGCCCGACGGCCAGGTGAAGCTGAAAAGTCCCGACCCAGCTGTTGTGGGGGAGCCAGTTGATGTGACCACGTATCTGCGGATCATCGGGTCAGTGATGTTCCTGGCGACGACGACGTGTCCAGACATCGCGTTCGCCGTCAACCTCCTGGCCCAGTTCTCTCAGGATCCGCGTCACCTCCACTACGAGGTCGCGATCCGAGTGCTGCGCTATGTCGTCTCGACCCCTCGGCGAGGTCTCATGTTCCGTCGCCAGCCGTCCGTTGTCGTAGTGGGCTACACTGACAGCGACTGGGCGGGCAGTCCAGACGGTAAGAGTCGCACAGGCTCGATCTTCCTGATCGGTGGCACAGCTGTGTCCTGGCGCAGTGGTAAGCAAGGGTGCATTGCACGCAGCACTGCTGAGGCTGAGTACG
The DNA here is from genome assembly GCA_023375785.1 of Penium margaritaceum. Classification (NCBI taxonomy): domain Eukaryota; kingdom Viridiplantae; phylum Streptophyta; class Zygnematophyceae; order Desmidiales; family Peniaceae; genus Penium; species Penium margaritaceum. The sequence goes on from SZWC01006161.1 coordinate 55,747, forward strand.
TGGCACTTGGTTCAGGTGCGTGTGAGAGTGTGTGGTTGCGTCGTCTGTTGTCCGAGTTGCGTCAGTCTGTCGCATCCATCACCTTGCATTGTGACAATGAGAGTGTCATGGCCATTGCAAACAATGACAGTGTACATCATACTCGCACAAAGCACATCAATGTTGAGTATCACTATGTGCATTCGTTGTTGCACGACGACAGCATCAGCATCGTGTGGGTTGAGACAGCACGGCAGCTAGCTGACTTCCTGACCAAGGCACTGAAGCGGGACTCGTTTAAGAAGGCTGTGAGTTCAGTCGACGTGCGTCCGTGACTTGCTTTCATTGTCTCTGCCTGCACTTCTGTGTGTCCTGGGGGAGTCTGTGTGTTGACCGTGTCTCTGCCCGCCCATGTGCACTACGCCTGTGAGTCATGGGGGAGTGTTGGTTTTTGCGCTCATTGTGCTCTGTTGTGTCCTCCCGGCTTGTGTACATCGGCGTGCAGATGACTGACGGCGAGATTCGACGCTGATGGAGTGTCGTCCGGTGGAGCCAACGCACGCTGAGGTCTTCTCGCAGTTCGCTGGAGTCCCCTCTCTCCGGCGAAGTGTTCAGCTCCATCGGCAGGCCTCCTCGGCTGTCGCGCTGCCGGCAGTCACTCCCACCGCAGTCGCTGTCTGCATGCGTCCAGCGCGTACTTTCGTGCCTGCGTCGTCATGCGCTGCCTAGGGTCCCAGTTGCATGTTGCATGGCCCTGATTGGCAGCATAAACCATCGTCGGCACTGCCTGGGTTCAGGCTGCCATAACTCCTTGCTACTCTTTTTCTAGCAGATTCTGACCGCACGGCTGCGTTCGCAGTGTTGGTATTATGGTATGGTCCAGTTTTCAGGCAAAATGGACGACGCCCGGGTTTTGGGCTGTCGGCCGTCTGGCAGGCCTCACCGAGAAAACCTGCCAGCCTGAAATTAGCTATTCTCTGATTGGCTGATGAACTGAGTAACAAGCTCTACAGAGCTGGGGGGGGGGGCTAGAACTTGGAGGGGTCCCCCATTGCTGTTCATTCTTCATTGCTAATCAGTTACTATCAGTTTTCAGCTGCTTTCTGGCGCTAACACTGGCGCGCGCACTTCTGAGTAACAAACCCAGAGCTTCCAGACTTAGATTCTAGAGCAGCAGACTGAGGGGGCAGCTGANAAACCATCGTGGGCACTGCCTGGGTTCAGGCTGCCATAACTCCTCGCTACTATTTTTCTAGCAGATTCTGACCGCACGGCTGCGTTCGCAGCGTCGGTATTATGGTATGGTCCAGTTTTCAGGCAAAACGGACGACGCCCGGGTTTTGGGCTGTCGGCCGTCTGGCAGGCCTCACCGAGAAAACCTGCCAGCCTGAAATTAGCTATTTTCTGATTGGCTGATGAACTGAGTAACAAGCTCTACAGAGCTGGGGGGGGGGGCTAGAACTTGGAGGGGTCCCCCATTGCTGTTCATTCTTCATTGCTAATCAGTTACTATCAGTTTTCAGCTGCTTTCTGGCGCTAACACTGGCGCGCGCACTTCTAAGTAACAAACCCAGAGCTTCCAGACTTAGATTCTAGAGCAGCAGACTGAGGGGGCAGCTGACTTAAGTAACGAGCGTGGAAGCCCGCACGCTGCATCAACAACGCAGCTGCCCCAACCTGCTGCCTAGTTTCTTTCTTGAACATCGCAGTCTCCACGCCGCAATGGGCTGTTTGCGTACTAACAGAAATGCCCACTCGGAACTGGAAACTATGCTGGAGTGCAGGTTGGAGCAGTGGCGTTGTTGATGCAGGGTGGGGGCTTCCACGTCCGTTGCTTAGTCTACTACCCCTTCAGTCTGCCGCTCTAGAGTCGAAGTTTGAATGCTATGGATTTGTTGCTCAGAAACGCACGTGCCAGTGTTAGCTCCGGAAAGCAACAAAAACTGGAAGTGACTGATTAGAAATCAAGAATGAGCAACAATGGGAGACCCCTCCCAATTCTAACCCCCCTCCCCCTTTGAGAGCTTGTTAATTAGCTAACCAACCAATCAGAAAACAGACCTATTTTCTTGCGGGCGGAGTGGCCATAAACCCCTAGTTTGAGACAATAAGCCCCATCCGCCCCTCCGTCGGAACAGTAAGCCCCATACGCCCCTCCGTCAGCACGATGAGCCCCATCCACCCCTCCTCCTGAACGATAAGCCCCATCCGCCCCTGCGTCAAAACGATAAGCCTGATCCGTCCCTCCGCTAGCACGATAAGCCTCATTCGCCCCTACCCCTCAACAATAAGCCCCATACACCCGTCGGAAATGTTGAACCCCTAATGTGGTGGTGCATTGTTCATTTTCTCCTGAATAAGGGTGACCTGACAACATTAATTGACTTCAGATTTTTCGCACTTGATTTCGTACAAGCATGCATCATGCATGTACGCGAGTCTCACGCTTCCGCATGACGGCGCAAATTACAGTACTTCGGTACTTAACAATGTTCAGTTCAGCGTACTTGTGATGTTTAAACAGGGGTATGTTTTCATTCCAAACATGTTTCATGGACATCGGGTTTCCTTCATTCCACAAACTGTATGTCTGCATGGCCATCTAAACATCAAATGCATTATCTTCGTCACACCAAAACACCCCCTGCGCGAACCTCGGCCATGAGCTGCCAAGGTTCATGCACTGGTATCCATACGTGTTGGCGAGCCGAAGAGCTCCCTGGCCAGCTTAGCAGGCCAATTAGTGTGCTCCGATGAACGTGACGACAATTGTCTCTGGTGCAACTTTCGCAGCACCCCATGGAGAGATGCTATTGACATGTCGCTGTCACATCCTTGCAACCGCCGGTCGCCATGGGCATGTTGGAGGGTACCAGAAGGCATGGTGTAGTATTCGTTGCCGACGGACGACACATACATGCACTGAATTAGCAGACTGTATGCTCGAAGGAACCTATAGGTGGATAGTGCCTTCATCCTACGTTTCAACCTATCCTCGGATGGTCCGGCTGGAGGACTTGATGTTCTGGCATGGTGCCTCTGAGTTTGATCCAGTCTCATTCAGTCTTCCACGGTCGTCGTTGATGCCGTCACCGCTCCCCCAACCATGTTGCTTCTGCAGTCGGCTCCCTTGTGATTCCGAGATGGTGGACGACCAAGTCGTTGAGCACATCGATAAGCCTGAGGAGGAGGATACATGGGATGAATAACTAAGTATTTTTTGGTCTAAATACCCTCTGTTTCGGATGGATTCCCAAGACCACGCGTGGCACATTGCCACGCAACCAAGTCACGACGAGAACGCTCCTCGCCCTACTCAGGGTCCTGCACCGCAGTGGTACCCCGACAACACTCTTCTGGAGGACCAATCAGGCACGTTTGATGATGTCATGTTTTGGTTGACTCGGGATTGGGCAGATGATTGGTGGGCCCGGTAGTTGGACGAGGCTCACGCCCACCCACTTGACGTACTCCAAGATGAACCACCTCGTGCTCCCAAGTCCCCCGATGTCCGGGAAGCCGGACCGGTTAGGTTTAGCACGGGGCGCCATCGCGTCCTGCCCATCCCACATGGCCACCTCGGTAATTCTTTTTTTGTTTCCATGGTGTTCCATGTGTCCGCTTTGCTTGCAAAGAAGACAACCGTGTAGTTGCAACAACAGTTTTGTACACCCGCTATTGTGAAAGGTCTTGTCTGTCATGTTATGCTATTCTTTCAAGGACTGGATACTCTGACGACAAACCATGTCACAACCCGGAGAAGCTGGAGCAGATGCCGAAGGAGACAAAGGAGGGCATGTTATTTGACAACATGGACGTCGCTCAGGTGTTTGTGGAGGATTATGTGATTGACAACCGCTTCGGTCTCAAGTGGGTGCGAAGTGAGCTTGCAAGATTCCATGTTACGTGCGCCGAGGCAAGGTACAAGGGGTGTACCTGGCTCATCAGAGCCCGTGTTATGAGCAAGATTGGACATGTGACCGTGTCCCACTACGCCAAGGGACACAAGTGTGTCCCTAGCATTGGCCACGGTAATCGGACGAGGCAGAAGGGGTGGGTGGCTCGCAAAATTTGGAGGCCTTGCAGCGTGACCCGAAAGCATCAACTGCCACCCTATGGCAGGTTCTCCACGAACGGACCGGCGTGAACGTGTCGAACAACACTCTCTACCGCGCCAAGACACGTGCCCAAGAAAACTCGATGGACAAGAAGACGGACACATGGAGTCTCTTTCCATCCTACATCGACGAGGTATGTAGCCATGTTTGGTTATAAACTGTTGTAGTCTGGTTCAGAAGTTTCTTTTATGTTTATTCACATGTGTACATCCATGTGATGCGTGCAGCTCAAACATGTGGATCCAGGTACACACGCTGTGGCGCACAAAGACAAGAACGGTGCCTTCATGAAGACCACATTTGCCCTTGCCCAGGCCGACCGACTCCTCCATTGCCTCGCAGTGGCACGTGAGTACACCGTGACAGAGGGCCCCAACACAGCAACGGTAGAGGGTCCAACAAACAATCCATGGCAGATTGATTTGCCCGAGAAGTCTTGCAGCTGCGGTAGGAGGAAGGAGTTTGGACTGCCTTGTTAGCATGCATGCGCTTTTTTTCTCACCAAGCGCATGAACGCAGATAACCTGGCTGACCCTGGACTCACCCGCATGGCATTCCGTCGTGCATACAACAACCCCATCCCCTCACCAGTGGTGAAGAACATACGGCCAGTCAAACCCCAGTGGATGCAACCGTGACCTAGACGTGGAAAGGGCCGCCTATGTAGCGCACGGAAAGACCATGAGACCTTGCACAAGAGAAACACCATTTGCCCACGCTGTGGGAAAAAGGGGCATACGAAGTCACGGTGCAAATATCTGCCTGCTCTAAGCCCTGCACAAGCTATAGCAAGGGGGTCATCATGGAGGTCCAGAGGGGGCTGCAGCGAGGGCTGCAGCCACCTTAGAGACACGTGCAAATACCTCCTTGACTGTGGATGCTCCACTTGCAGAGTATGCCAGTGGTGATGTGGAATACGACCCCGAGGCTCCACCTTGGGATGACCCAGATGATGAGGATGATGGTGCTGAAAGTGATGACTCCGGTGCATACTCCCCTACTGTTGGTGATGATGGTGAGACATTGATGCAAGATGATCACACCCATCAGTTGGATGAGGAGGAGAGGGAGTGGCAGGAGACGTACAAGGAAGAGCCAGAGGAGGCAAAGTGAGGTGAGTCTGTATCTGGTATGTGTTGATGCATTCCGTTCGAGAATTTTTGTGTAGCATACCTCCTGTGCTTTGCATCATTAACTGTTGTCTTTTTTCATGTGCAGGATGAACTATGTTAGAAACAAGAGTTTGAACAGACCATCCAGATAGGCAGCTTACAGTTCAGGAGGAAGGGGGGGTTTCGGGTTAGGCAGAAGGTTAGGGTTAGGCTCAGCCACAGTACATCATTGTAAGTGGGGAGGGGGCGCAATGGTGTGCTTGATTCAAGAAGCAGACAAGGTGGCCAACATTCAGACAACAAGTCAGAGCTATTCTACGACGCTGAACACTGTCAGCCGTGGGAGCAGCTGTGTCCTGTGTATGACATTGTTCACTTTCTCTGAGGGTTGAGTCTTGAACTGTTAAAGGAGTTCACATATCCCACCTTGACTTTGTGTAGTATTTTGTCATTCATGTTTGCATATTGGAGATTTCCCAAGCCTGATTCCCTTTGCAAATTATGTCCTTTGACTTGCCATGGTGTTCAACAACTACTGCCACAGAAAGGTTCATTATGGTAACTAATGTTGAACAAGAACATGGTACCCCCCCTGTTGTTTATTCCATGTGTTCACCCTAAACCCTAAGATTGTACGCAACAAAAAATGCAGACATTGTTTTAACCTATATGACGAATACCTTTCCCTCTCCACTAAAATCAAATAGATAGGGGGTTATCTGTCATGGCCTCTAGGACCACCCATAGCCAAACCCTAAAGATGACTTGTACATGCACTCACAAGTTTGTGGTCAGCTAAACATGTCACAAAAAACAGTGTTCATTAGACAAGACTGTTCACTATTTCTGAAGGTATGCTCTTGCGTATGTAAACATGTTCACTGTGTGTCTTATGTAACTGACACTGTTGTCGTAGAAAATGAAGTAGAAGGCGGTTTTGCCCTATAAGTGTCTTGTTCTGGCTGCTACATTGGTCATTACTTTTTCCACATGTACCCAAAACAAGTGGACCTTGAGTTGCTGTACTAGGCACTAACAATCACAATGAGGGTGGTACATTGTCCATTTTACGTGAAAACACTTGAGCCCAAAATTCCTGGCAAATAGTTATGTTCAACACCTAGGCCATAGCCATACGTTGACCATTGTCACAACCGCGAACATGGAATTGGCCACACGGACATCCATGGCGCCCAATTGGGTGGACAGTATAACGGGCGGGCATGGGGTGCCCACATGCCCAACTGCCAACACATGGTGCATGGGTCAGCGGGTGTTTTGGGTTGATGATGTCCCATGCGCGCTTTATCTTTGCCCACTCGGCCACCGCTGTTCCGTGATCCATGGGAGGGGGGGGGGGGAATTTAACGGCTCCCCAAGGATTGTGCACCGGTTCTGGACAACCAGCCCAGTGCTGCAATGGTGGCAGAGGACGCGTATGTCGAACATGGAATATGTCCAAAGAGGATTTNGGGGGGGGGGGGGGGGGGGGGGAATTTAACGGCTCCCCAAGGATTGTGCACCGGTTCTGGACAACCAGCCCAGTGCTGCAATGGTGGCAGAGGACGCGTATGTCGAACATGGAATATGTCCAAAGAGGATTTGCTCAATGTACTCGTGAGTACGCGAGGCAGGACAAAGTTGAATGTGGTCAAAATCGTTATATATACATATGGGTTTGACAGCGCAAATGACACAACTATGTCTACTACCGGGTGAAGTAATTTAAAGGCATCATTTGTCATGTGCGGCAGACCATACACCCAAGCAGGTAGGCGCACGTGCGTAGGGTACCATGTTGAGCTTTTGGGCAGGTTGAAGCATTTACGTTCGGCAGCAGCTCTCTAGGGTAAGGTTCCGTTCCGATGGTGGGGTGGTGTCACAACAAAAACCATGGGTACATTAGGCTTTTTCTCTATCATTTCGAATGGTTTGACATGGAAAGCCGATGGAAGGGTTCATGAGGCTCATTCTTGAGGGGTAGGGATGGATGAGGCTTATCGTTCCGAAGGAGGGGCAGATGGGGCTTATCGTTCTGGCAGAGGGGCGGATGGGGCTTATCGTTCCAACAAAGGGGTAGATGCAACTTGTTGTTATGACAGAGGGGTATATGAGGGTCAACGGTGAAAAAACAGGGGGTAGTCGGCATTTTCACCGTTTTCTGGAAGGCAAGGTTTTCTCTCTTAGCCTTGCCAGACGGCCAAGAGTCCAAAACCCGAGCGTTGTCCGTTTTGCCTGAAAACTGGACCATACCATAATACACACACTACAAACGTAGTTGTGTGGTCATACTTAGCTAGAAAAATTGCAGTGAGGAGTTATGGCTGCCTAAATTGAGGCAGCGCTTACGTTGACCCCTGATACCAACAATGTCAAAAAATCATGAAACTTGGATCCTATGCATGACATAGCACAGTGAATGCAGCAACGCAGTCAAACGCGGTGCTGGACATGCGCAAACAGCAAATGTAATGACCGTGAATGTCGGCAGCACAAATGCCGAGGAGGTCTGCCGATGGAGTTGAGCACGAAGGAGGGAAGAGGCTCCAGCAAACTGCGTGTAGGCTTCAACATGCGTCAGGTCCACCGGACGACACTCCATCAGCGTCGCGTCTCATTGTTAGTCATCTGCACGCTGATGTACACAAAGCGGGAGGACACAACACACTACAAGTGAGAGATGTGAGACAAAAAACCAACACTCCCGCATGACTCACGCGCGTAGTGCACATGGACAGGGAGAGAGAGAAACTCACGGACGCACACCAACTGCACTCACTGCCTTCTTGAACGAGTCACTCCTCAGTGCCTTTGTGAAGAAATCAGCCAAATGTCGTGCTGACTCAACCCACACAATGTTGATGCTACCGTCATACAACAACGAATGCATATAGTGATACTCGACATTGATGTACTTAATGTGAGTGTGGTGCATACCGTCATTGTCAGCAATGGCCATATCACTCTCATAATCACAGTGCAACGTGATGGATGGGACTGACTGATGCACCTCAGACAACAAACAGTCCAGCCACGTGCTCTCTTGCACACACCAGAACCAAGGGCCACATACTCAGCCTTAGCATTGTTATGCGCAATGCAGCCTTGCTTGCCACTACGCCAGGATACAGCCGTTTCACCAACAAGGAAGATGCAACCAAGACGACTCTTATCATCCGGACTGCCGGCTCAGTCACTCTTGGTGTATCCCCTTGCCAGAACGGACGGCTAACGATGGAACATGAGGCCTCGCCATGCGATAGAAATGACGTAGCGCAGCACTGGGATGGTGACCTCAAAGTGGAGGTGACACGGATCTTGAGAGAATTATGCGAGGAGGTTGATGGCGAATGGAATGTCTGGAGGCGTTGTCGTTTCCATGAATATCAGTGACTTGATGACACGCAAATTTGTGGTTACGTCTACTGGCTCCCCCACCACGGCTGGATCATAATTCTTTAGCATCGCTTAACTATCGGGCAACATGGGTGAGGATGCTCTTGGCATGAGGGGCAGGTCCTCCGCAAAGCCCCCGGACAGGGTCGCGATGTAGGGGGCCTGATGGACATGTAGGATGCCCGCGGAGCAATCATGCCCAAGCTCCATGCCCACAAAGACTCGTGCTGGCCCGATGTCCTTCATCTGATAGGCAGTGTGCAGCAGGTCCTTGACCCGGTAGATGGCGGCTGCATCTAGCGATGCCATGAGAAGGTCGTGGAAATAGACCAGGGCAGCGACGAGAGTCTAATCTCACGGATTGATGAATAGCGCAAGGTCGGCACAGCTACAAAGGAGGCCGTCGCTAAGAACAACACAACTGATCTCCTGGTTCAAGAAGCGCGGTGACTACTTCAAGCCATAGAGGGCCTTCTGCAGCTTCTAGACCTTGCCGCAGCCATAGTCAAAGCCTGGAGATTGTACCATGTAGAGCTCCTTGCCCTCTAGTGAGCCATGGAGAAAGGCGTTGCTCACATCCATCTGATGCAGTTCCCACTCGTGCTGGGCAACCAGGCTGAGCAATGCCCGGCTGGTGGAGATCCGATTGACTAGGGCAAAGATCTGGTCATAGTTGATCCCAGGGACCTGAGCAAACCCCTTGGCTATGAGACATGCCTTTTTCTTGTCCACGGACGCGTCTCGCTTCCACTTTCGACAGAGAACCCACTTGGCACCAATGGCCTTGCGACTCGAGGGGAGGTCGACGAGCTCATAGACGTGATGTTGCCGAATGGCGGCAAGCTCTTCGGCCCATGCAGTCTCCCAGTGAGCGGCCTCGGGAGACGCTTGAGCCTCACATAGGGTGGCTTGGTCCTTTGGCCGCTCTGTGGGGCAGACAGTGAGGACATGCACGTCCTACGACTCTGGTGGCATCTGCGTCAGTGTGGTTGCAACGGCATACCGGTGCTCTTCATGGAGCAAGGCATAGTCCAGAGTTGACCCTGGATGTAGATCGGTGAAGAGAGAGAGTCTGGCCAAGCTGAGTGCCTTGGTGCCGGGGTCCCCACTCACGATCATGGGAGTGGATGTGACATGAGGTGAGGAACATCGTGGGATGACAGGGGGTCGTGGAGTGAGAGGACATGAGGAGGCGGCCTGAGTGCTCACTGTGAACCTGGGTCTGAGGCTCCCGCCCGGACCACGCATGTAGCACGTTGATACGCACAGGGCAGCCAGCCTTGAGTGGCTGGCGGATGTAGATGGGGCAGCGGCCCTGAGGGGCTGGCAGGCATGGACGGTCCGGCCGGCCCTGAGGGGCTGGCAGACACAGAAGGGGAGCTGGCCCTGAGGGGTTGTCGAACCCGGACGAGGCAACCGGCCCTGAGGGGCTGGCAAATATGGACCGGGCAGCTAGCCCTGAGGGGCTGTCATGCACAGATGGGGTAGCCGTCCCTGAGGGGCTGTCGGACACAGATGGGAAAGCCGACCCTGTGGGGCTGACAAACACTGATGGGAAAGCCACCCCTAAGAGGCTGGCGGACACGGACATGGCTGCCGGCCCTGAGGAGCTGGCGAGCATGAATGACGCAGCCGGTCTTGAGAAGTTGTTGGACACAGATGGGGCAGCCGACCCTGAGGGGCTGGCGGACATAGATGGGACAGCCAGCTCCGAGGGGCTGTTGGACACAGATGGGGCTGCTGGTGAAGACTGACCCATAGGCATAGACGATGGAACGCCCAAACGCGGCTGGACGGAGGACGGACCCACCACTCCCCCATGTGACAGAAGGAGTATGGATGTGCCAGAGCAAACAAGGAAAAGAGGTCCTCAAAGAAGAGGGTATCGCGGGACTCGACGATGTAGTGTCTGGTGGGATCCCAGAAGCGCTCAGATAGACTCTGTTTGGAGGGGACCCATTAAATCAGAGTGAACCAAGTCAAGCGGGGCAGACACTATAGAGGCATAGAGAGTGTAGGTATAACGGTGCATCTTGCCTAAAGTGCAATCAATACCCTCGGTGGGACACGACAGAGGAAAGGAGGCTGGGACAAGGCCCTTGGACAGGTGCGTGCAAAGTATGCTGTCAACAGCATCAGAGTGGACGTGACAGAGGCGGTGATGCAGGAGACGCGTCTGCTACGGAGACAAAGTGTTGGTAGCAAACACATGGCCAGTATCGGCCAACGAAAAGGGGACAGAGGTAGAGGCAGACAGGCGCGGTACGTGCCACAAGTTGCCACGTGCGGTGGCATGCAAACGGCACAACCAGAAGGATGCAGCAACATAGTTCCCACACCACACAAATGCAGAGCTTCCATGCTCATGCAATCAAGGGTGGTGATAGAAAAGAGGGTGAGCTCAAGGCCAGGGATAAAGAGAGCATCAGTCAAGAAGACATCACCAGTGAGACCACGGTAACGAACAAAGCCAACACCACGAACGGGTAACACCTCATTAGAACCCGTCCAATCCCCTGTGACATCAGTGACGGGATTAAGAACACAGAAAGCCTCGCGCGAGGCCGTCATGTGATGCGTGGTCCCGGAGTTGATGATCTAGGTCTCTGACGGATCCTGGACCGGTGTGGCCAAGTCGCTAACAGTCACATGACAATGGGCAAGCGATGCTGACGAAGTGGAAAGAGGTGCGAACCAAGAGTGCCAGTCATCTAGCCAGGCAACATCGTCACGAAGAGGAGCATGAGGACAAGGCTTGGTAAAGGATGGAACGGACGGAGATAAAGGACATGATTGTAGCACCGACTCTGTCATGCAGGGTGGTGAGGAACTAGTGACTACCCAACTCACAATTCCCTGGGGAGGAGGGCGAGGAAGGCTACGTTGAAGTGCGATGAACTGCTCCACCTACTGCTTGCTGGTGGAGGACCTGACAAAGTATACCGACTACGGTGTGATGGCGCCAGAGTCCAAGAAAGGGAAGGAAGGTACCGGGGATGGAGGAGCGGGTGCGGACGGATACAGAGGAGGTTGCGGTAGGACCGTCGCAAGCGACGCAGATGCGACAGGAGGAGCGATGGTCACGATAGCAGTGGCAAGGTGGCACTTGTGTTGGCAACGCATGGTGGCGATGGCGCAAGCCTCGTCGGTTGGGAGCAGACACGTTTATCACCCGTGTCCTGACTAGCCACAGTTGTGGCAGACGAGGTTGGTGTTGTAGGATCTGCCTGCTTTTTGCTAGAGACCCTTGCCCTGCTTGCCCCACTTCTTCTTCTTGCCAGCTGAGGACACACCGGAAGACGCTACTCTTACTAGGACGGCAATTGTAACTGAGGCAATGGTAGGAGAGGCAAGGAACTCCGTCTCATGGATGTGTGACTCTTGACAAGCTTCCTTGACGCAGAGGAATAGGGTTTAGGGTTTAGGGTTGAGGGTACCCTGGGCAGCAATTGCGGTGAGGACGTCCTAGGAGTAGTGGACAAAGATGTCGGAGAAGGGGTCCCTAGCACCGTGCTTGATGATTAGGAGTGCGGAGAGAGAGGGTGGCACAACGTCTCCAAGGCGGCGTAGGAGGTCCTCTGCGTGCTGCGAATAGGAGGTGACAGTCTCGATCTCCCCCATGCGGAGGGAGTTGAACTCCCGGAGCAGGTAGCTAGTCTCAGCGTCACTGGAGAGGCGATGAGGGTGCGTGAGTACGTACCAGGCTGCTAGGTCAGGGAGTGCGCTAGTGGTGAGGTCACCGAGGAAGGGCTCAAGGATGAGGCGTGCGGCTCGATGGGTGACACGGACGAGGGGAAGCATAGCACGACCTGTTTCATAGACGTAGTCGGCCTGGGTGGAGTCGAAGGGCAGGACATAGTAGGGCCACAAGCCCTCACCCTGTGCCCAAATCCGGAAGCTGAGCTCCCAGCTCCGGAATTGGTTGCCAGCCTGAAGCGGCGGCGGCGGGGTTCTGAAGTCCTTTGGCTTGCGGCCGGCACCTTGAGGGGGACCTAGGACTGATGTCATCGTCTGCTATTGGCGTTGGGTTTGTTCCCGCGCCAGGTATTGCGTGACATAGGAGACTGTAGGGCTTGCGTACAGAGGTGGAACAAATGGTGCTTGCTGACATTGTTTTAGCTACTACGACAGTAGGTACTGCTGCTGCAACAGTGGCTGGTAATGATACTACTGCAGCTGCTGTTGCATTGGTAGTGTTGGTAGCTCTAGTGCCGCTACTTGCTGTGTCATCGTTGCGATCTGTTGGCGCAAGGCGACGAGCAGATCTATTGAGACAACATGATCGACGAAAGAGCTTGCAGGGTGTTGGTGTTGCTGCTGTTGTTGTTGCTGCTGCTGTTATTGTAATTGCTGCTCCTACAATTGTTGTTACTGGGACTGTTGTTGTTGCTGCTGATGCTGCTGCTGTCACGACTGTTGCTGTTGCTGCTACAGCTACTACTGTTGCTGCTACTGTTGCTCCTCCTTCTACTACTGCTGTGGCTCTTGCTGCCGTTCCTGTTGCTGTTGCAACGGCGGTTGCTGCTACTGCTGCTACTACAACCAATGTAGCTATTGCAATAAGGGGGATCCTCCAACAGAGGAGGACCCCTGTTTGTTCTATGCAATGTTTCCCTCCTTGTACCCTTTTGTTTTTGTTTCTTTTTGGTGTGTTCTGCTGATGTCATAATTGACATTAGTAGTGACACCAGCCTGGGATGGCTGATGTTAGCAGCTACTACTGCGTTATCTACAGGGTTGCTATTGTAGGAAAGCTTTGTTTGTTGATGATATTAGTAGTGATATGAGCTGAGGAAGGCTGACATCAGTAGTGGCTGCTGCTGTTGCTGCTGTCTACTGTTGCAACCGCTGCTACTGTTGCTGTGGCTGTTGTGGCAGTAGTGGTTGTTGTTGCTGTTGCACTTGCTACTGCTCTTGCTGCTGCTGCGACTGCTGTTGTAGCAACAGAGGTTACTATTGCTGTTTTTGGTGCTTTAGCTACTACTGTTGCTGTTGCTGCTAATGTGGCTGCTGTTGCAGCAACACTCACTACTGGAGCAGCTACTGCTACATGCTATGGGATGGGGGATTTTCTTTGGTGTTCCCCCCTTTTGTTTTTTCCTTCGCTTGTCACAGAGAGCTTTTGGCTCACTGTGAGCAGTGGACTATGAGCAGCATACTAGCTGCTTCCTTCTTGGAGCTCACTACTCGATGAGAGCAGCGATTTTGCTGCTTGGAGCTTGCTACTCGCAGCGAGTTGCGAGCAATTGCACCCGCTGCTTCTGTTGGCGGCCACTAAAACTGCTATTGCTGGCTACAGCCGGCTACTACTTTCTGCTACTTGCTGCTTCTGCTGCTGCAGCCGGGTGCGTCTATTACTTGCTGTTGTTGCTGATGCTGGTGATGCCGGCTGCCGCTGTTGCTGCTGTGAGCTGCTACTACTGGCGACTGCTGCAGTTTGCGGCTACGGGCTATTGCTGTTGCTGGCTGCAACTATTATGAAGAAATTGAGATCGTTGAATGCCAGTTGAAAGGTTCTCTTGACAGTTGCACCAGTCACAAATCTTCTGCTCTCAAAGAACCAGTTGTGAGACACAACACCAGAGAGCAACCCAGTGACACCAGAGGAGAGAATATGGTCTTGTACAATAGAGAACAGTAAGTTCAAAAGTGTGCTACTGCTGCTTTTTATCTGGTGCTTGCTCGGCTGTCCCTCGCTGCGCCATTCGTCCCACTTCACTGACACAGTGCCAGTCGGCAGCTGCAGTTTTGAGCCGGCTTGTCGGTTCGGTATCCATCTTGAGGGTGCGGTCACACATGTCTACATATAGGTTGTCGGAACCTCCCCTGATCTTGGCTTCGATCAACATTTATACCTTGGTCGTGGTCCATCGATGTAGATATGACTAGGCAAATTTGTCCGTCGATCAACCAATAAAGATATCGTCAATCGATAATAGTCCGAGAGGTGTCCGCTGTTCTTGTGTGTGTCGCTTCAGTGTTTGCTGTCGATGGTACACGTCAGCACACCTCGCTCCTCCCCTTGCTTCAGGACCACTGCTGGCTGTTGTGCATTGCTGGTTAGTACATATGTAGTATGTCATAGTGTTGTTGTCGAATCACAGGTACAAAGTGGACAGGGCGAGGCATGGGACTACCCTCTCTCCTGATCCCAGCAGATAGAGTAGAGCAGGGTGGAGTAGGTAGGCAGAGGGTCAGGGGAGAGAGTGGTTCCTCTCCCCTGGCCCTCTATCTTGCTCCACTTATTTTTCCCTTTTGCCCATTGAGCACACATACCAGAAAACTACTATTCCAACATATTACACACAGGTGTTTCTGGCTGCTGATGCCACTGCATGCCACTGCTGCAAGGTACTACTGCTGCTGCAGGCTGCTACTACTGCTTGCTGCATCTGCCAATCACTGCACCTAGATGACATCGCCACGTGCGTCATCGCGTGTAGGTGCTTGACCCGGCCTACCTCACCTCCTTGTGCCACGTGTGGGGGTCAGTGTTGTAAGAAAAATCCGGCAGCATTTCCCCTGGCCCAATGGCCATGGGAAAACACCTGACGTTGCCACAAGGCGGGTCAATGCTGCCGGAAAAAATCCGACAGCATTTTCCTTGCACTAGCATGTATGGGGGTCTGCCGGCATAGTCAGGCACCTGTACACCAGTTGTCTGCTGCTGCTGCTACGCTTTGGCTCTGATACCAAACTGGAAACTATGCTAGAGCGCAAGTTTGGGCACTGGCATTGTTGATGCAGAGTGCTCGCTTCCATGCTTGTTGCTTAGTCTGCTGCCCCCTTAGTCTGCCGCTCTAGAGTCTAAGTCAGAGTGCTCTGGATTTGTTAATCAGAAACGCGCGCGCCAGTGTTAGCGCCAGAAAGCAGCCAAAACTGGAAGTGAATGATTAGTAATCAAGAATGAGCAACAATGG
>SZWC01006161.1:73851-84325 GCA_023375785.1 Penium margaritaceum
TTTTGGGACATGTAGGCAACCGGTTGTTTGCCGTTGCCAAGGTCTTGTAGAAGAATCGCACCAATGGCTTGGTCTAACGCATGCATGGCCATGAGGTAGTCAACCTTTGGATTGGCTAATCGTAGGGCTAGCGCTAAGGTTAGAACGTTCCGTAATGCTGTGAAAGTTTCTTGTTTGCTGTCTCCCCACCGCCACTCGTTTTCTTTTTGAGTGAGGAAGGAAATATGCACGGACACTTGGGTGTAGTCCCGTACCAATTGCCGGTAGTAAATGTAGAATCCAAGAAAAACTGAATTTCTTGAACTTTGGACGGCGTCAGCCAATCACGGACTGCTGCCATTTCTGTTGGATCCATGGTAATCCGTCCGCCATTGATAACGTGACCCAAAACCTCCATCGAACGATGACCAAAGTCGCATTTCAAGAGTTTTCCAAAAAAAATCTCTCTTTGTAATACTTCAAAAACCTTTCCAAGATGTCCATCGTGCTCCTCCTGTGTGCAGCTGTACACTAGAATGTTGTCGAGGTACACCACCACAATATTTTTGAGGTACAGATGGAAAATGTTGTTGATTTCCGGCATAAATTTTGCCAGGGCATGAGTCCAAACAGCATGACCATAAACTCAAAGTGCATGTAGCGAGTCCGGAATGATGCCTTCTTGATGTCGGCGTCTGCCATGCGTATCTGATGATATCCGCTACGTAAGCTGCTTTTGCTCAAAATCCGGGTCCTTCGGAGTTGGTCGAAAAGTTCATCAGCGCAGGGAAGAGGGTAGTGGTTCTTGATGATTGCACCGTTCAACGCTTGGTAATCAACGCACATCCACATCTCGCCAGTTTTCTTTTTTGCGAATAGTACTGGCGTGGTATATGGTGACATAGATGGGCGGATGAACCTCTCATCGAACATCTTGTCGAGCTGCTTTTTTAGCTCATTCAGCTTATGATCGTTCATCTAATGGGTCCCTCATACTAGAGGTTTGTTCCCCAGCTTCATTTCAACGGAATGAACGATGTCTTGCTGAAGAGGTAAAGTCTTCTGGAGTTTGTCGGTGAAGACATTCACAAACTCTTGGATGAGGGGTGCAAACTCTTTGACTACCATCGCAAACTTTGTTGATGTTGATGAGGCTGATGAGGTCGATGATGAGTCAGCTGCTACCACTTCCACCTCTTCCATTGGATCAAGATGTATGAGCCATGCACGAGCTCATCTTTGTATACAGTGCTTTGCCACGTTGAGCGATATCGACTACAGAGGTTGTCGCTTTTTGACTTCAGCGGCTTCCTCAGCTGCTTCTACCTCTACTCCTTCTATTGTCGACTTCTGTCCCGTACGCAAAATTTTTCATTTGGCATCGTTGATTTACATGTAGAAACTTCCGCTTTTCGAATCGACCTATGGATTGTGCCGGTACGGGAAATCTTGTCCAAAGATGATTTTGTGAGCGCTCATTGGACAAGACCTCCAGACCGTTGCATCCCATAGATCTCCCACTTGTGGTCGTAGTGGTTCTCGGAGTCTCCATATCTGTAGTCTCCTGTCTACGGTTTTTCCTTCAAACATCCCTGGTTTGGTCTGCAAACCCAGCTTGCAAAACATGTTATTGCTTACAAAGCTGTGTGAAGCTCCTCCGTCCAGTATTTCTCGTACCGTTCTGCGACTTTTGCATCCTCGAGGCTAAACGTTTTGTAGTATTGCCGGTTGGTCTTCCTCGTATCCCTTGTCGATTTTTGCGATATCAAGAACCCTATGCGGTGATGTAGGCCGTTCAGATGGGCAATCGTTTGCCGCAGATTGCTTCTCACGGACAAGAGTTGCAGTTTTTACTCCTGCTTTGTGTCATTTCCCGACTCATTCTTCTGTGACATCCCCCTCTTTATGGCCTTCTGCTTGCTCCAAAAATTGCAAGTGACGTGTCCAACCTTTATGCAGTTGTAGCAAGATTGTGTATCTCTCTGTTTCATGGCATCCACTTCCATCATAGTCAAGGAGTCCACCGACTGGATTTTTCCATTTTGACGATAATATGGTTAGGAGGTCTCCAGCCGTAGGATTCCTAGATCCGAGCATTATTGTCAGCGTTGTTGGTCCTTTTTGTTGCTGTAATCATCAACGGCAAGTCGTTCTAGATGCCAAAGATAGCGATTCCTTGCTGTATATCTTGCTTGAGCCCTTTGTTGTAGTAAAAGAAGAGTTTTTTTAGGGTGATGTACACTCCGGTAATGATCTTGCGGAATCTCCTCGTGTACTCCGCCATGCTGGACTGTTGACGTTGATGCTAGAGCTTGTATTGTGCGTCAGACTTCTCATTCAATCGTCCACAGTGTGCGGGCAACGAACACAACACTTTGTTCCATTCAATTGGTGGTATAAGCGCATCTTGCCAACGTGGGTTGATGTGCTCCAAGGGTAGAACGCCTGCGGTCGGCGATGTGAGACGGGCACCGTGGGCCGTCGATGAGGTCCCACCAGTCTCCTACTACAGTTGGATGGTCTTTAGGTCGGACCACCAACTTAGCACCGTGCCACAGAATAGCGTGGCTGCGAGGTCGATTTTCTTTTGATCAGCGTTCACCCCAGCATTGGTGAACTGGAAAAGCGTCATCCACATCCAAACCGTTGGTCCTTTTGAATTTGTAGGATCAAACGTTTCTAGTGGAGCCGGGAGAATCTTGGGTTCACTCGAGAGTTGGGAAAGTCTCTCGACAAGCACCGCTTCACACGCGCTTTTGTTGCAAATAGCCTACATCACAACATTGAGTTTCTTTAGCAGGTGGTTGTTGATTCCTTTGAGTGCAGAGATCATGTTTGCTAGTTCCTCGTTGATCCGCGCTTGTCGTCGAGTGCCACCTGTCAACCTTGTTGTCGTCGTTGAGGCTGTCTGTTGGGGCGGCCGGTTCATTGCCGTTGGGTCCGTGACCAGATCAGTCGTAAAAGCCGTAGGGGTTGTCCCAGCTGCTACAAAGCCTGCCACGCAAGCATTCGCTATCGCTTCACGGTTCGTATGCATCGGCACGTTTTGCTCCTCCGTCACTAAAGTCGTCGCCAAAGACCCAATGCTTGTTGTCGGTTGGGCTCGTTCGTCCCATGTCGTAGTTGCAAAGTCTGCAAAGACTTGACATGCGAGATGCATTGATGGTTTGTGCAAGGCAGTCCTACGGATGGGTAAATTAGTCGGATGCCTCTCCAAAACATTTACTCTCTGATATCAAGTGGTACGCCGAACTGAGCGTAGATGGTGAACAGGTAGAAGTTGCGAAGCAGAACACGATTTAGAATTTAGGACACTTGAGGAATGAATAATGAGCGGTAAGTGTACTTCGATGACAAGTGCCAAAATGATCAAACATACATATTCAAGTGTCAAGTGACGAATGAAACATAGTCGGGGTCGTTGGGTCGATTTTTGAGCGACGCGTGCGGATTCGCGTTGTGAGTGGTCGGATTCCAGAAAGTCCACCGAGTAGTCGGGGGTCTTTGAGAATCGACTTTGAAGATGCAAGATGCATCTCTATAAATCCAGATTTGTCTTGGTGTGTCGAGAAGTTGACTGAAATGTCGTGATACTTCTATTCGTAGGTTTGCAAGAGTGGTCAAAACTGTTCGAAGGTTCGGGAACATCCACTGAGGACAGGGCAGTTGGTCAGTTTGCCGTCGACCGGTGGAGTGAATATCGTGATTTGCACGATGCAATGGGCTGTTTTTGTAATAGCAGAAATGCTCACTCGAAGAGATTTGGGACTCATGTAAGTCTGGTATGTAACAATGCCGAAGGGAGCGTAGATGGTGAATAGGTGGAACTTGTGAGGCAGAACACGATAATGAATTTGGGACACTTGAGCAATTCATACTTAGCGGTAAGTATACTTTGATGACAAGTGTCAGAATGATCGAATATATATATACAAGTGTCTAGTTACAAGTGAAGCATAGTCAGAGTCATTGGGTTGATCAAAAAGAGCTAGCTTGCTCATAGGTTGGGGTGATGGCGTTGTTGATGCAGCCAGTGGGAACCCACGCTCATTGCTTAGTCTGCCCCCATAACTTGTTGCACTAGAGTCTAAGTCTGATAGATCTGGTTGGTTACTCAGAAGTGTGCACGCCAGAGTTTGTGCTAAAAAACAGCTGGAATGAAGCAATGACTGATTAGGAATGAAGAATGAGCAACTAACTCAGACCCCTCTCAGTTCTAGCCTCACCTTAGCTCTGTGAGGCATTTTACTCAGAAAACCAGCCAACCAGGAAGATCCTAGCATTGTCATGTCTAGCAGAATTTCCTAGGTGAGCCCTGCCAGACACCAGACAACCCAAAACCCGGGCGTTTTTCGGTTTTCCTAAAAACTGGACAATACCAAAACAGTCACACTGCAAACCCATTTGAGCAGTCAGAGTCAGCAAGAAAAATAGCTGCAAGGAGTTACAGTTGTCCAAAATTAGGCATTAATTACACTGTTTTAGATAGCCAACTACAGCTACTGATGATGTGACAGCCAAGGGTGGCTGCCAATGGAGATGGTCGTGCAAGGGTATGGTATGAGAAGCTCCAGGAGAAGGAGAACCACACGCTCACCTTCACGGCGATTTGTCTACTCGAGCCAGTAGCGTCCCCTTGGCTTTAGCGTCCATCCTATCAGTTGTCTACACAAGCATGTACACTAGCCAAGAGGTCACAGTATGAGTCGGTGAGGTAGTGCACAGATAAAACAAAAACACTCCTCCATGACCCAAAGGCATCAGTGTACATGAGCATGCATAAGTGATGCTCCCTCATCCTCCCCGGCCAAACACTCAGTGCAAGAACAAGAGGAGGCGGATCACATGTGCAACAAGGATGGGCTACGAGAACCCATGCAAGTGGAAGAGTCACACCACACACATTCAAGGTAGCAATCCAACCATACTCATAGCCTTCTTGAATGAGTTGCGCTTCAGCACCTTGGTGAGGAAGTCAGCCAACTGCTTCACAATCTGGACCCACACGATGTGAGCGCTACTCTCATGCAGCAAGGAACGCACATAGTGATACTCAACATTGCTGTTCTTTGTGCATGCATGGTAGACACCATTCATTCTTGGCAATCGCAGTGGCACTCTTGTTGTCACAATGCAAGGTGATGGACTAGACAGGCTGACGCAACTCACCCAACAAGCGACGTAACCACACACTCTCACATGTAACAGTATCCAAAGCCACGTAATACGCCTCCACTGTATTGGGTGTGACACACCCTTGCTTCCCGCTATGCTATGAAACCTCCGTACCCTTGATGAGAAAGATCCAACCAATGCTGGTCTTCCCATTTAGGCTCAATTCCCAATTGTTTTCAATGTAGCCCACGGTTACCACGGACGGCTACTNAGCGTAGATGGTGAACAGGTAGAAGTTGCGAAGCAGAACACGATTTAGAATTTAGGACACTTGAGGAATGAATAATGAGCGGTAAGTGTACTTCGATGACAAGTGCCAAAATGATCAAACATACATATTCAAGTGTCAAGTGACGAATGAAACATAGTCGGGGTCGTTGGGTCGATTTTTGAGCGACGCGTGCGGATTCGCGTTGTGAGTGGTCGGATTCGAGAAACTCAACTGAGTAGTCGGGGGTCTTTGAGAATCGACTTTGAAGATGCAAGATGCATCTCTATAAATCCAGATTTGTCTTGGTGTGTCGAGAAGTCGACTGAAAGGTCGTGATACTTCTATTCGTAGGTTTGCAAGAGTGGTCAAAACTGTTCGAAGGTTCGGGAACATCCACTGAGGACAGGGCAGTTGGTCAGTTTGCCGTCAAACGGTGGAGTGAACATCGTGATTTTCACGATGCAATGGGCTGTTTTTGTAACAGCATAAATGCTCACTTGAAGAGATTTGGGACTCATGTAAGTCTGGTATGTAACAATGCCGAAGGGAGCGTAGATGGTGAATAGGTGGAATTTGTGAGGCAGAACACGATAATGAATTTGGGACACTTGAGCAATTCATACTTAGCGGTAAGTATACTTTGATGACAAGTGTCAGAATGATCGAATATATATATATATACAAGTGTCTAGTTACAAGTGAAGCATAGTCAGAGTCATTGGGTTGATCAAAAAGAGCTAGCTTGCTCATAGGCTGGGGTGATGGCGTTGTTGATGCAGCCAGTGGGAACCCACGCTCATTGCTTAGTCTGCCCCCGTAACTTGTTGCACTAGAGTCTAAGTCTGATAGATCTGGTTGGTTACTCAGAAGTGTGCACGCCAGAGTTTGCGCTAAAAAACAGCTGGAATGAAGCAATGACTGATTAGGAATGAAGAATGAGCAACTAACTCAGACCCCTCTCAGTTCTAGCCTCACCTTAGCTCTGTGAGGCATTTTACTCAGAAAACCAGCCAACCAGGAAGATCCTAGCATTATCATGTCTAGCAAAACTTTCTAGGTGAGCCCTGCCAGACACCAGACAACCCAAAACCCGGGCGTTTTTCGGTTTTCCTAAAAACTGGAAAATACCAAAATAGTCACATTACAAACCCATTTGAGCAGTCAGAGTCAGCAAGAAAAATAGCTGCAAGGAGTTACAGCTGTCCAAAATTAGGCAGTAATTACACTGTTTTTGATAGCCAACTGTAGCTACTGATGATGTGACAGCCAAGGGTGGCTGCCAATGGAGATGGTCGTGCAAGGGTACGGTATGAGAAGCTCCAGGAGAAGGAGAACCACACGCTCACCTTCACGGCGATTTGTCTACTCGAGCCAGTAGCGCCCCCTTGGCTTTAGCGTCCATCCTATCAGTTGTCTACACAAGCATGTACACTAGCCAAGAGGTCACAGTATGAGTCGGTGAGGTAGTGCACAGATAAAAAAAAAACACTCCTCCATGATCCAAAGGCATCAGTGTACATGAGCATGCATAAGTGATGCTCCCTCATCCTCCCCGACCAAACACTCAGTGCAAGAACAAGAGGAGGCGGATCACATGTGCAACAAGGATGGGCTACGAGAACCCATGCATGTGGAAGAGTCACACCACACACATTCAAGGTAGCAATCCAACCATACTCATAGCCTTCTTGAATGAGTTGCGCTTCAGCACCTTGGTGAGGAAGTCAGCCAACTGCTTCACAATCTGGACCCACACGATGTGAGTGCTGCTCTCATGCAGCAAGGAACGCACATAGTGATACTCAACATTGCTGTTCTTTGTGTGTGCATGGTAGACACCATTCATTCTCAGCAATCGCAGTGGCACTCTTGTTGTCACAATGCAAGGTGATGGACTAGACAGGCTGACGCAACTCACCCAACAAGCGACGTAACCACACACTCTCACATGTAACAGCATCCAAAGCAACGTAATGTGCCTCCACTGTATTGGGTGTGACACACCCTTGCTTCCCGCTATGCTATGAAACCTCCGTACCCTTGATGAGAAAGATCCAACCAATGCTGGTCTTCCCATTTAGGCTCAATTCCCAATTGTTTTCAATGTAGCCCACGGTTACCACGGACGGCTACTGACGGAATGTGAGGCCTCGGCGTGGGTTGGAGACCACATATCGCAACACGCACACGGTTGTATCAAGGTGTAGCTGGTTTGGGGCCTGTGAGAACTGGGCTAGGATATTCACGGCAGAGGCGATGTTCGTCCGTGTGGTAGTGGTGAGAAACATGAGTGACCCGATGATGCGGAGGAACGCCGTGATGTCCACCGTTGCACCCAAGGTACTGGCGTCAATATCCTTTAGCTTCGCCTGCCCATCTACGGTCATCAGGGTGGAGGCGCTAGGAAGAGTGGTTAGGAGATTGGCAAAGCGGTCAGCGAGCATCAGAACATGGGCTGCGTGATGTAGCCGCATGATGCCGTACGCGAGATCGTGCCTCAATCTCCATGCTGAGAAAAACTTGTGTCCGCCCCTCATCCTTCATCTTGTAGTTCACCTTCAGCAACTCCTTTGCCTGCTCGAAAGTGACAAGGTCGGGAGACACGATGAGTAGGTCGTCTACATAGATGAGGATCGTAGTGAATGGAGTCCTAGGAGGAGTGATGAAGAGTGCCGAGCCTTTAGTGCTATGGAGAAATCCGCCCTTCAGAAAGGGTACGACTGATCTTGATGTTCCAGCACCGAGAAAACTGCTTGAGGCAATACAGGGCCTCCCGCAATCTCCAAACTTGGCTCATCCCATCCTCAAAGCCAGGGGGCTTGGTCATGTAGTGCTCCTCACTATCGAGAGCATCGTGAAGAAAGGCGCTGCTCACGTCCATTTGGTGGAGCTTCCAATGATATTGTGCGACTTGGTTGAAGAGCGCCTGCTAGGTGGTGAAACGACCAACCGGGGTGAAGACCTGATTGTTGTCAACTGCAACAACTTGGGATAAGCCCTTGGCGGTGGGCCGGGCCTTGCACTTGTCTAGGGTGCCATCTGGCTTCCACTTTCAATGAAACACCCACTTTGCCCTTATCAACTTGCGACTAGGGGTAGTTCCACAAGCTCGTACACTGCCTGCTTGTTGATAGTGGTGAGCACCTCCCGCCATGCAGCCTCCCATTGGTCTGCGTCGAGAGCGGCAAGGGCCTCACGTAGGTTCTGTGGGTTGGTTGCTGGTGGGGAAGGCTGTGCCATTAGCTCACGAGCATCACAAAGTCCTGCACAAGCGAGGGCTTGGGTGGTGGATACCGCACGACGATGCTCTTGGGAGATGAGAGCACAGCCAAGTTGAGCGTGGGTGTGTATCCTAAGCAACAAAGCCAAGGACCGTCAGGTCAAGGACCTTGATGCTGGACTCACCACTCACAATGGTGTGAGGGGAGGAAGGTGTGTTGACGAGTGTGCTTGAGGCTGGCCTGGGAGCCGTGGTGCCAGGACCCAGGGGTTGCGCCGGCTTACGGGGTCGTAGAGTGCCACCAGGAGTGCGGGTGTAGACCTGGTGCGTTCGGGTGCCAGTGTCGGTAGAGGGAGCCTGGCAAGGACGAGGTGGCAAGGCGGTGGTAGGCGCCAGATCCGATGTCGGGGAACCGCTAGACACGGGAAGATTCACAGGGTTGGGTACATCGGAAGCTGGAAGGGGGGTAGCCAAGGTCAAGCTAGGCTTAGATTTCAGCGGAGGACTCTGTCTCCGACGGGTGTGTAAAATCTTCGACAGGGGAACTGGCCGACGAGGTGGATGGCGAAGGAGGAGCATCTGGGCCATCTGTTGTCAGGGGTGTGGATGCAGGTGGGACAGCCTGTGCCTCTAGAGTTGGAGTGACGGCGCGAAAAGTATCTCCCCAACGATAATACAGCGACAGAAGTAGAGGGTAGGTATACCAGACACAAGGGAGGTCGCGAGGGAAGAAGTCCTCAAGGAACAGGGCATCATGGGACTCAACAACGCGATGCCGGACCGGGTCTTAGAAGCGTTAGGCCTTGGATTGATGCAAGATAACAACAAAGGTACAAAGATGACCACGAGGGGCAAGCTTACCATCCCGCTGGTCTTCAGCGACCCAAACGCTGGCGACGCATCCCCAAATACGAGCAGGCCGGAGATCGTCGCAATGATCACACCATAATATGTACGTCGTGACTTGGCTGGGAAGGGGACCATGTGGAACGCGATTCCACACCCAGGTCATGTAGGACATGGCCTCAAAGAAGAAGCCCTCAGACAAATCAACTTGACACGCATGGTGTGGACAACATCGGCAATTGTGTGGTTCCAACACTCAGAGACATTGTTTTACTGTGGTGTCCTAGGGACGGACATCTCATGACAGACACCACGACTGGCGAGATAGAAAGTAGTGTACTTGCTACCGTGGTCAGACCAAAAACGGCGGAGGGTGAAACCACACTCGCGCTCAGCCGTGAGGTGCAAGGCACCAATGGCGGAGGCCACGTTGCTCTTCCTGCGGGGGCAAATGACCCAATGACAGTGGGAGTAGTCATCTGTGAGATTCAACACATACTAGCCACCCTTGACCATGGATGCAACTGGGAGAAGGCCAAGGACATCGGAGTGGAGAAGTTCCAATGGGTGAGTGGCCCGAGAAGAGGACGTAGGGTAAGGGGCTTGGTGCATCTTACCCTTGGCGCACTTGATGCACTCGTTGTGGCAAGGCCACTCAAAAGTGGAAGGATCAAGTTCGAGCACGGGCTGGGTGCGGAGCATGCGATTGACAGCATCGGAGTGTATGTGGCAAAAGCATCGCTAAAGGAGGTGCATGTGCTGGGAAAAAGAACACTAGTAACAAACACATGTGCAGTGTTAGACGAGGGAGGAGACATAGATGAAGGAAGTCGAGTAACATGCTAGAGGTTGTCACGACCAACAGCACGGAGCATGACCTCACCAGACGGGCAAATAGAGACGGTGCCAGTGCCACAAGAGTGACATACGTCCATACTCATGAGGTCAAGAGTCGTGAAAAATAGGAGGTTGAGTTCCAAACCTGGCACATACAACACATCTGTCACAAAGACATCAACGGACGGACCGCAAAAACAAACGAC
>SZWC01006161.1:133932-144267 GCA_023375785.1 Penium margaritaceum
AGAGAGAACACAAGGGAGGCGGCAAGAGATGCCTTGGATTTGGTGAAGCTCACTTTGAGTGGAATGAAGTAAGTGGCGGTTAGGTGGATCAAGATCATATTAGGGTGAATGAGCCCCACCTCATGTATCACGCACAAGATGTGGCTGCCTTCACCCCTAATTGGTCCTATGCCCCAACATTGGACCGCAAATTGACGTAATTCCCTGTAGCAAACAGAGGGGAAGCTTTGCTCTCCGGGCCAAGACCATGGTATTTGAGGGTTTCTAACCCTCAAGTTATCCCTTCTGTTGCCCCACAGGCAAGGACCTATTCAAGCCACGTGGCACAACTGATGCTACAGTTCCTCCCACACAGGAATGCACCTGCACGGGGTGTCCAGAATGGATCTCCAACCCCGGCACTCTGATACAAAAAGTGGCAAATGGTTGGAAAGCTTGGCCCACTAGCCCAGAACCACGGTACTTGAGGGTCTCCAACCCTCAAGTCATCCCTTCCATTGTTCCACAGGCCAGGACCTGTTCAAGCCATGTGGCATGACTGAGGCTACTATCCCCAGTTTTGAAAAAGACAAGAAATAGCGATTCTTTGTGTGGGTCACCGCAGCTATTCATGGGATCATTGCTCCCATATGAGAATCACAATCGAGCGATGACCTCTGTTTTCCCAGCACGCAAAGCCCTAGTTTTACTTAGGGTTTCTTTACCTCTAGAACATGAATTCCTACATCAAACTAGGGAGTTTGCATGTCGAATTTAAAAACACAATGAGGTCATTGCTAGATTGCAATTGAGTGAAAACACCCGTTTTTCAGATCAGGCAAAAGTGCTCATTTTCTCTGTAGCATGCAAAGCCACCCAACCTATATTCAGGCCCTAATCAAATCACACCCCGAGATACATTCGGACTTTTAGGGTTTTCCTTTTGCACGGGCTCTCCATGCATTGGAAGGGAGCCTGTTGGACCCCACTACCATGGGGCCTAACAGAAAACATATGACTTCTTACCACACGCAAAAGTCCCTCTCAAACAACCATGAACCCCTGAAAAGAGGGGGTTTTGATTGTTCAATGGCGATGTTGACATCATCAGTCTGACGAGGCATGCATGCCATCGTTTTGGCACAAAACTGGCATAAAAATGACGTTTGGAGGCAAAACGGGGACATATTGCCATTATTCTACTAAGTGGGAGCACGGCACTTTGAAAACAAAAATTTGGGGGCATACAACCAGTCAAGCCATGTAAGAATCAATAGAGATCAGCTACTTTTGGTAAAAATCCGACAGCATGACCCTAGGAGGATCGGCACCCGGCAACTAACCAAGAGCAACTACAAAACCAACCAGGCATGCAAGACAATCCATATCATCCTAACATGTATGTGGGCATGCCACTAAAGTTGTGCAATTACTGGTGGTTGCTCTATCTCTGCTTTGTGGCCATGCATCGGTGCAACCAGAAGGAGGGACACATACGCCATGGGATGGAGCAACCGCCACTTAGAAATGTATCAGGAACACAAGAGTGAGCAGCAGGTAATGGGCGAGCGAGGTGATAGCAACCGGTTGACCGGGCCACCCACGTAAAAGGATCGCATAGGGCCCGACCATCACCTCGTGGTCGGACCTGACCCATCAGGAGCATGCCGATGGTGGTTTCTCACACGCTGGAATAAACAGCACTTGTGGTCCTGTAGGGTCAGCAACCCGGCCACACCATGTGCGACTAAACATCCGTCAACCACATCGGCCACGAGTATATGTGTGTTCATGCGCTCTACCATGTATTGCTCCAAAATATGCTAAAACAAAAGAAAGCAAGTTTTGCTGATCACAGCCTATGAGCTTGCAGATATTTCTAGCCCGGACACAACACACTCCATTCTTGCACTTGGCTGATTTGCCAGAGGTGCAAAATCCACCAGGCGTACAAAGATCTTACATCCAAGAGCTTAACTTTGGATTAGTCACCTGAAGTGGTAATTATTGTGTGAACAGAGTCAAAAGGTCACTTGTGTGTTCACACCCCATTAACAATGATCCTCTATGATCCACACACAAACAAGACTCACAGACACCAGTGCAGCAGGGAAGAACAACTCAACAGAAGATGAAGAACAAGAAACATCATGTTGAATGTTTTTGCCCTTTGTTTAGTATTGTAGGACGGATCAGGAATGCTCTGCCCCTTGTGGAGGTATGACGCTTGGATCCATTTCAGTGTCAATCAACTATGCTCTGTCTCATGTGAGTATACCATGTGGGTGAGTGGTTAACTTGGCCATTTGGTTGATTTAGCCAAGTGAGAGGTCATGAGTTTGATCTTGGCCCCATGCACATCTTGTTTGTTATGGAAGCTTCCAAGAAAAAAATTCCGTAGCTTCTTGGAAGCTTCATGGTTGGTCTGTCACCTTGACACTAGGATGCTGATGTGTCAAGCCCACAGCGCAAGTCTATTGGTGATGTGGCTGGGTCAGGCCACTTCTCAGGAATGTGATTTTGAGTTATAGGACTGGACAGACAGCTATAAAAGGACTTGTCTTGCATGCTGGTCAATCAACCCTTGCTTGATGCTCTCTTACATATTGAAGACTTGAGCTCGTCTTGAGATGTAATGATAAGGCGTTAGCACTCTTGAAGGTGAAGTGTATGACTCATTAACTTTGGGGTATATGACACATGTCAACAAAGGAAGGTGTAAAAACCTTTGTGAGCTTTTCGGTTTTGCGACTTCCCTGCCAGAGGTGTTAGCTTAGTAGCCAACACATCAATCCGGGGGTATCTTGGACAAGCAACAGACCAATAGTTTCCACATCCGACTTGAACATGACACTGCTGAGTATCTAAGTAATGGATTCAGTACACTGTTGATGATTATAAACATAGAGAAATTTACCAGCAGCAATATGCTCATGTACAAAGTGATGTACTTCGTGCAAGAATGATGCATTCTGTCATGCTCAGAAATTGCTTTAGTGCTCTGGTTGTCGCAACGCAGGGTGATGTAGTGGATAGGCACAGTCAACTGTGGCAACAAGAGACAAAGCCACACAGCTTTTCACGTACCAGTGTGCCGAGCGACACGTAGTCGGCCTCAATGGAGCTGCGAGAAACACACCCTCAAATTCCAATTCTCCTAGACAGAGATGTCTTGCCAACAAGAAAGATGTCTTGTATGAGACTGTGTACATTTGTGTCCTATGCCTATTCACTGTCATTGTACCCATCAACAACCATAGAGGGCTATGAGCAGTAGCAGATCCCGACATTTGCTGAAGCGGCCACATAACGAACCACATGCAGAGCTGGAAAAACATGGCTCAGATTGGGTTACTGGGAGAACTAAGCCAGAAACTTAACTAAGAAGGCTAAGTCTGCTAAAGTTGTGGTGGCTAGGTATTTGAGGGATACGATCATGTTCAGGTGATTGATGACATCGATAATCTCTTCCAGTTGTGACGGATTGGAATACTTCAGCAGATTCTGGCCTTTTTTGTTCACTGGGGTTGATGCAGTAGGGACCTCAGCCAGCAAGGAGGCAAAGCAATCTCCAACGCTGCAAACATAAGAAGTTTTATGCAGATTCACAGTGTAACGCTGATGATTGCGCTCCAGCTTCATGGCCAGAACCACGCCAGCTAGGCCCAAATCCTTCATCTCGTATGGGGATTGCAGGCCCTTGATTGACTGGCCGGTTTTGGGACTAAGACAGGCGATGAGCAGGTCATCGACGAGACAAGGATGGCTGCAAAGGGCTCTGAAAGAGCGCTCACAAAGAGATCTGACTTGACTGTGCTCGCACGAGCAGTGGTGTACCACCGGAGTGGAACAAACATTTCATAGATGCCGACTCTTGGAAGCTTAGAGAAGCCATTTTCCATCATGCGAGCCTTGTACCGGTCGACTTTGCCATTTGGCTTCAGGTTGCATCAAAGGACCCAATGAGATACCCTGGGGGATCTGCCAGCTTGTAGATGCCATACTCCTTAAGGGCAATCAACTCATCGTGCATAAAAATCTCCTAGAAGTCAATATCAACTGTCTCTCAAGCCTGCCAAACAGTTGAAGGCTCTACTGGGAGTCTATCATATTCACTCAGTGGACAAATCAGTCTACCACACACAAAAAAGAATTTGACCGATATTGTAGAACAGAATCTTGGACTTAGCGTCGAAAGGCTTTGGCGCGCTCGGAAAGTTAAGCATTGAATTTGAAGTAGGATTTAATGACCATCTCCCCTTGTTGGGAGGAGATTTTACTTGTCCAAGTCCTCATGGTTCCTCGTTCCATTTGAAGCTACGCTATTGCTTTGCTGAAACATTTGATTTTTGTTTACTGTTCAAGTCATTTCATTCCAGCGCTTAAAAAAACGGCGGAAATGTCTGCTATGCATTACAAACTATAAGTTTGTGGATACGTCCATTATGGGAGGATGTCATAAATCTGTTCTGTTCTTTTGTCAAAAACTGCATGACATCATAGCTTTGATTGCGGCACAGGTCAGCCAATCTGTCTTGATTGCACATTCATGGTGGAATCATTACGAGAGGCTGTCTTCACCTACATTTACAGATTTTTGATAGAACCATCATTTTGTTGTATGCCTCCCGCTTGGGCTACAAACAATACTCGGTTCAGTTTCAATTTATGTGGAAAAAGAGGGAATATGCAACTCATTCAACCTCTCAATGGTAGTGCCAGTCTATGGACAATAAACCATCATGATTTGGCACAATCAGGTTTGTAGGTTGTTCAACTCTCACAGAAAAAAGGAACTATGGTGGTCAAACTTCCTCCCCCTTTACTAGAAGCGTTCTCGTGATAGGTTTCCAGTCTTCCCCGTAACAAGCTATCCAAAGGAAGACAATGATGATCCGAAGGGCCTGTGGTGTTATCATCTCATGAGGTTTGTGTCGGGGTGGTACCCTCAAGGGCATGTCGGGATTGACGGCCAGTCAGTTCCTCCCAGTACTTCGTGACTGCTATTAATGGCACTCTCGACTTTGGCTCGCCATTTGTAGCGATGAGGTGTCCGGTGGTACCCAGTTCTATGGTGAAATGTGGGGATGACAGTGATGAGGTACCCTCTGCCCGTCAACCATTATCCCATTGTTCCTCAACCACAATCCTTAACCAGTCGTGCATGAAGATTGCGTTCACAGTGTTGGAGGATGTTGCAAACCTCACACTGGCCTTCTATGGGAAGGATAAGAGGAGGACGTGGTTGAACAAACCCATGTGCTGTACAAGGTGGATTCTGACTCCAGTGGAAGGTATCATGGATCTGCATCGCTTGTGGAAGGGCCAACTGATAGGCCACCGTTCCGATTATTTGGGTCACTGTGAAGGGCCCCAGCCATTTTGGCAACATCATTCGTGCACCCCGAGTTTCCAGCTGCAAGTTTGGTGTATTCAAGAGCACACAATATCCAATGGAAAACATGAAAGCACGATGTCTCTGGTCAGTGCAAGCCTTCTGGCGCTGCCAAGCAGCATCAGGTGAACCTTTGCATCCCTCTAGAGGAAATCCATGCACTCAACAAAGGCCTGGACAGAGGGTACCTCATCACTGCCATCCCCACATTTCACCATAGAAGTGGGTACCACCAGATGTCTACCGTGGCCGATTGTGGTTGAGGAACAATGGGATGAATTCATTTTAATCGTTCACTGTGCTGTTTACGGAAAAATCTACCGGGGCCATCATGAACTCCCATTACTGGATCAACATAAACACGCATTATTTGTTCCAGTGTGAAGTTCATGGGTTCATTATTCCCATCATTTTTTCAGTGCTCGGGCCAAGCAACGCATACAGGGTCACGTCGTGAGTGGCTTCTTTGAGAAGATTTGTAGAGAAGTTGTAGGGCTTAGAGAAGATCGAGCATAACATTATGAATGTCAAGCGCTGTCAAGAAGTTAGCCAGAAAATATTGAAACATGGATTGTAATGTACGACACTTCTGTTGACCCTTCTCGAAGGTGGTCAAAGTTATCAGAAACTTCTCAAATGGAACATCGGAGGTTAGGGAATTTGGGCAAAATGCCCTCGGCCGAACCGCTTAACAATTTTGAGGTCAACGCGCAGTGGGTCATGAATGTGATGACAAGAAATCCAATCGTGGAGTTTGGGGACTCCTGGACTCGTACATGAGGTACATCATACATCCTTCGCTTCTAGAGGTGACATCTCAATGTGTTAGGAGAAGTAGGCCGGTGACAACGGTAGTAGCCATTGATAAGATGATCGATGTCTTGGAGGTTGTTGTAGGGCTCCCAGCTGTTGTGTGCGGTGTTGTAGCTGAGACATTTGACCAAATACTTGGTTATTGTTCCACAACATTGATGGTCCGGGATGCCTTTATTCATGTACTCTGTATGCCTGTCCTCTTGGACAGGAGAGGGAGATGCGAACTCTGTTCAAGAGGTTCGTACTGCAGATTCGGTAGTGCTTCAGCTTGCTGATGTGGAATAAGGGGTGAATCACCATTCTGTCAAGGAGGCAAAGTCGATTGACTGTAGGGATTTTCATGCTCTCAATCTAAAACATTTCCAGCCAACAAGTTTTGAGTTTCGCAAAGTCTTGTCCTCCAAGTTTGATGTTTTCTGAGCTCAGGAGGATGAAATCCAGTACAGAACACGTCATCGTTGTGATGTCAGTCGGCCGCTCACTTCATAGCTGCTTGTGTCTTCACGAGGGCCTGGCATGTTTCTCTCCAAACCCTTGTGAAGTCATTGCGGTAAAAATTGATTGCTTGAATATTGCTCTGAATCTGCAGTCATGCTAATGTGGCAAGAACTGTGCCATGCACCAATTTGAAAGGAATTTTATCCATTACGGTGGAAGTGGCGGATTTGTATGTGAGTTTGGCGGTCGGTAGCTTGGCTTTCCCATCCATGCCGTGCGGCTTGTATAATGTGCAGAGAAGCTATTCGAGCAATAACTATTCAATTAATCTTGGTTCGGTCTGCAAACCCAGCTTCAGATGCATCTCGTTGCACATAAACCTCTGAGAAGCTCCTCCATCCAGTGGTGCCAGTACCGTTGTGTGAATCTTACAACCACTCAGTTGTACTCGTAGCCATATCACGGATTGGTCGTCCTCATATCCCTTTTCAAAGGAATCCTTGTCTGCGGCAATGTGAGCTGCTCGGATGGACGATCGGTCGGCGTAGATTTTTCTTAACAGAGAGGAGCCTTGCAATCTACTCCTGTCCTTTTCTATTTCCTTAAGCATTTTTTATGCAACTTTTCCTCCTTTTTGTTTTTCTACTTATGTTACTAACAATGGCACAAGATATGACCAGGCTTCTTGTAGGTCCAGCAGAGCCGTCGATCACATTCATCGACGGGTTCAGTCTCCATCAAAACCGTGGTTTTGGTCTATTTCGATTTTCCTCAGCCACGATAAGAATTGTCGCTCTGGGATCGCCAGCCGTTGGATTCGTGTATCTGAGCGTTGTAGTTGGCCTGTCGATGCGATTGGTTTCTGCAATTATTTGAGGAAGGTTGTCATGGATGCCGAAAACAGAAATTGCTCACCAAAGGTCTTGCTTAAGGCCATTTTTGTAGTAGAAACACAGTTCATTGGGGGGAGGTCACTATCGGTGATGATTTTGCATAAGCGCCAAGTGTACTCCGCCATACTAGACTGCTAATGCAGACATTGGATTCTGTGCAATACATTAGAATTCTTGTTCTCCCTCCCAGAACAAGTGATGGTAGGGCATGCAAAATTGTTCCACGTTTATGGTGGAATGAGAGAGTTTTGCCACACAAATTAATCTGCCTGATAGGTAGCACACTGTGGTCGACAATTTGGGAGCAGTCGCATGAGCAATTGATTTGGCTCCTCCAGTCTCTTGCTATCTTTGGATGGTCTTTAGATCAAACCACCAACTTAATGCCATACCATGCAAAAGTGAGGGCGCAAGGTCAATTTTCTTCTTATCATTGTTCACCCTAGTAGCAGTGAAGTACACCCAAAACTCGTCAGTCGCATCCTGACCGTCGGTCCCTTGGAGTTTGCAAGAGAATCTGGGGTTCACTCAAGAGTTGCAATTTTTTCTCGGTGAGCACTCCTTTGCGCGCAAAGGACTTCCAAAGCTCCTCCATTGCCAGGTTAACTTGCAACAACTTCTTGTATAGGACTTTGTTGATTTGCACTTGTCGGCTGGTACATCCCATCGTGCCAAGTGTCGACTCGACGGGTAGCGGCAGAGTCAAAGGGTTTGCCAAGCCCGATGGGTCCATCACCTGGCTAGCCGTCGGGTTAGTCGGTGTTGCCGCTTCCGCTTCCGGAAGGGAGCCCGGTGGGAGGGATTTTCTGCCTGGACCATCTTAAAAACCAAAAAAAAAAAAAAAAAGTCGGTGTTGCGCCATTTGTCGCAAAGGTTGCTGCTTCTGTCTGGTTTTCCTGGAGTGGGCCGGTGTTCCTGTGCCACCGATCCTCCATTGCCAAAGTGTTTGCCAGAGACGGCTGCTTGTCCCTGGTTGTGCTTGCTCAGTTCATAGTTATCGTCGTTAATTCTGCAATCTTTTGAATGGTAGAGATACCACAAAGACTCGTGCGAGGTTGTCGCCAAGTAGTTAATGCATTTGTTGTCCCTCCAACGTCGCTGTGCTTGGATACTGAGAACCTTCTAAGAAGCTGATTGCAGTTTGTTTCATGGAAAAGAGTCCACTATGGAGTGCGCTAGGGTAAAAAATGTCGGACGGTCATGCTAGAGAAACACAAGTGTCTGAGTAAGAGGAGGTATACCTCTTACGGATGAGGATCGCTAGTCAATCTTCACCCAGCGGCCGGCGAGCAAAGCTCACCAGAATAATTCACAGTGCAAGGGCATATTCCTTGCAAACCCTCTCAACTTTGGGTTTCTGAACTCGGATAACCTGAGGATACATGAACAAAACATAAATACAGCCAAGCCTATAGTTGTTCTAATAAGTCTTTGAGGTAGGGACTAATCTAGGTCTCTCAAGAGTCTCAAAGAAATACTGCTAAACCAGTTCAACCACGTAAGAGCAGCCCAGTAAAAAGAATCATCAGGCCACGTGGCCAGGGTGGAGATGATCACACAAGGACATGACTCCCCGGATGTTATGATGATACGCCGGAATGCCGTACGCTCGCGATGCGATGCCTCCACTCATGTGTCCAACGTGTCCTGCGCACTGATGACCACAAGCAATACATGTACATAAGGAATTAACGTGTTCCCTTGGACGGGAGTGTGACAGGTTTGCAGCCTAATTGATTTAGTTGAAACAGAAGGGAATGAGAAGGGAGGGCTTTGGTGAGGAAGTCTGCTGCCTGCACCTCCCCACTAATGGCACAAACTTGAATGACACCAGCTTCAGCGGATTCTTGTACAAATTGGTGTTTGGTGCTGGTATGCTTGGTGTGTGGATGGAAGACACCATCATTGGCAGTAATGCAATGTGAGGGAGAATTGTCGCTATACAATGACATAGCAGGTACGTAAAATCCCAACTCTTGCAGCAGAAGTGCAAGCCAAATTCCCTCACACGCAGCCTCGCCCAATGCCATGTACTCAACTTCAGCAATTTTGTTTGCCAAACATGACAGCTGTGCACTGTGCCACAGTGCAGCGGTGCCCCACACCAAAAATATGTAACCACTACAACTGCGGGATGCACAATCACAAGCATAGTCGCTGTTACAGTAGCCATCAAGCATTGGAACCTGGGTCGAAGCAAACACCAGTCCAAGCTCAGCTGTGTCCAGCTAACAACTCAGAAGCTTGAGCAATGCCTTGTGATGCAGGCTGCATGGTTGTTCGCTGCACTGTACAGGCACTTTCACAGCACACAAGATATCCGGTCGCGTAATGGCGACCAAGTATGACAAGCTGCCCGTGATCTGTCGGTACAATTTGGGATCAGTTGCTGTTCCGTAGTCCGTTTTCCGTGCATCCACCAGATGAGCATAGCCGTCTGGGCTCATGGGTAAATTCTGTAGATGTTCCATTAGGTATTCAAACCGTGTGGTGAGGTGTGCCGTGAACTGTCCTTGATGCAGAGGAAGTGTTTGTGCGGGTCTGTTGCTGACTATATTCATGCAAAGAAAATTCTGTGCTTCACCCAAATCTTTCATGCAGTAGTGCGCAGTAAGCAGTGCTTTGGTTTGTGCAATATATATGTATATGTACATGAATATGTATATGTTTATGTACATGTATATGGATATGTATATGTATATGTATATGTATATGTATATGTATATGTATATGTATATGTATATGTATATGTATATGTATATGTATATGTATATGCATATGTATATGTATATGTATATGTAAATGTATATGTAT
>SZWC01006162.1:15856-39485 GCA_023375785.1 Penium margaritaceum
CACAACTCTGGCACAACTCTGGCACAACTCTGGCACAACTCTGGCACAACTCTGGCACAACTCTGGCACAACTCTGGCACAACTCCGGCACAACTCAAGCACAACTCTGGCACAACTCTGGCTTAATTCTGGCACAACTCTCGCACAACTCTGGCACAACATTGGCACAATTCTTGCACAACTCTGGCACAAATATGGCACATCTCTGGCACAACTCTCGCACAAATCTAGCACAACTCTGGCACACCTCTGGCACAACTCGGCAGAACTCTATTAAACCTTTGGCACAACTCTGGCACAACTTTGGCACAACTCTGGCACAACTTTGGCACAACTCTAGCACAACTCTGGCACAACACTCGTCATTTTGCATATTTTTCATTCTATACATTTCTCATTTCACATATTTTTTTGTTTAAACTTTTTACATTTTATGTATTTGTCATTTTGTATAACTGTCATTTTACATATTCGTCATTTTATACATTTGTCAGTTTACATATTTTCCATTTGAATATCATTCATTTTATAGATTTGTCATTTTACATACTTGTAATTATACATTTTTGTCATTTTAAACAAGTTTACTTTTATCTATTTGTCATTCTACATATTTGTACTTTTATATATTTGGCATTTTTGCATATTTGTCATTTTACGGATTTGCCATTTTACATATTTTTCATGTAATATACTTGTACATTTAAATATTTGGAATTTTATATATTTTTCTGTTTACATAATTTGGAACATAAATATTTGCAATTCTACCCTTTTTTAGAAATTTGTCGTTTTTTATTTTTGTCATTTTACATATATCGCACTAATTCCCTTTTACCCACCATTTGAGCATCGGCCTGCCAAAATACCCACTTTTTTAATTATTGACCACTATACCCATAAAGTGTGAATAGTGACTAACCGTGAATGCCATGCCCAACATTTGAGAAAACATGCACAGAATATCGGTATTGTAGTCACATTTTCTCACCGAGTGGGGATAACGTTCACATATTTTGAAATTTATAATATTTACTTCTTTTTTTATTTCTTTATGTTTTGAGGTGTCATTCTGTGTGCATTAATGGGAACCTTTTTCAATTTATTCTGATATGGTCGACTTTTGCTCATGATTTTGGCAAGGGGCTTTTTCTGAAAGTTTTTCTGATGTCATGTTTATAAAATGACGACTTTGCGTCGTTGCGTCTTTCCACAAAGAAACATGTTGTAATATGGTCGCGCGACCGATATTTCTGCCACCGAATGGACGTTGGCAGAATCGGTCGTGCGACCAAAGCAGAGCACAAGGGGGAGGGGGTTGGGGGGGAGGGAGGGGGGGAAGGGCTGGGCCGGCCCTCTCCCCCGCGAATGCGGAGGACAGCAGCTCGCCGACGAATAGCAAATCTCCGACGGCCAGCAGCTGCTTGCCGAGCAGCTCGCTGGCCGTCGGAAAGCCAGCAGCTGCCCGCCGAGCAGCTCGCTGACGGCCAGCTGTTCGCCGATGGCCAGCAGCTCGCTGGCCGACGGCATGCAGCTCGCTGGCCGACGGCCAGCGAGCTAAGACACGAATCTGCAACGTCGCAAGGACGAGGGCTCAAGGCCGATGGCCTCGAGCCCTCGCCCTCGCATCCCCCCTCATCATCGATTGTGAGCAGGGACAAGGGGAGAAAGTGAGATAGTACGTGCAGGGTAGATACGGGTGAGACAGGAAAAGCAGCGAGGAGTGGGTGGCAGCGACTGGGGTCCGTTTCGAGATGTGTACGGGATGGACCTGCCACGCGCAAAAGTGGGTATCGGAGTCATATGGTGAAAAGTGGGTAACGGGCACAACTTTTTTCAACTTTTTTGAAAAGAGCCAAAAGTGGGGAATGCGTAAATACCCGGACAAAAAGTGGGGAATCCGGTCTACGATTCCCAAAACGTGGGTGACCCACGCAGAACTTTTTCAAATGGTGGGTAAAAAGGAATCTGCCCCTTTCCATATTTTTCATTCTATATATTTTTCCTTTGACATATTTGTCGATTTTATATATTTGTCATTTTATATATTTGTCATATTTCATATTTTTAATTTTACATATATTTCATTTATTTGTTCTGTTCACATATTTTTCATTTTATATTTTTGTCATCTTATATATGTTATAATTTATATATATTTAATTTTTACATATGTGTCATTTATATATTTTTAAATTTAACTTTTGTCATTTTGAGTATTTCTAATTTTACTTTTTTTCATTATACAAATTTTTCATTGTATATGTTTGTCATTTTATATACTTTTAATTTTATATATTTGTCATTTTAAATTTTTCTCAGTTTACATATTTGTAATTTTATATATTTTTAAATTTAAATATTTTTCAATTTACATATTTGACATTTTATATATTTGAAATTTTATATTTTTGTCGTTTTATGTGTTTGAAATTTTAGATATTTTCATTTTTTAAATATTTTTCATTTGACAAATTTGAAATTTTCAATATTTTTCATTTTACATATTTATCATTTTATATATTTTTTATTCTATATATTTTTTATTTTATTTATTTTTCATATTATATATTTGTTATTTTTATATTTTTCATTTTACATATTTGTCATTGTATATATTTGTGATTTCGCATATTTGTCATTATATGTTTTTTCATTTTACATATTTCTCATTTTATATATTTTTCATTTTACATATTTGTCATTTTAAATATTTTTCATTATACATATTTGTCACTTTAAACATGTATGACATATGTCATACAAAATTCCATACAAAATTTCTACAACTTTGTACAAATTCGTACAACTCCGTACAACTCTGTACATCTCTGTACAAATCTGTTCAACTACCTACATGTAACAAACCTGGCAATAAATAGGCCACTTTGTTATGTTGCCTAGACCGGCGCCTTAAGTTTAAAAGGGCTGCCGCGTCTTTTGTCCAGAAAATCGGGGTCTGGACGGCGAGGAGAATTCCTCGCCCACCAGCCCTGCAAACCGGAAGCTTCGAAGAAGCTTCCGATTCGCAAGAGGGCGACCGGATAGTGCCGCGCACTATCCGGCCGTGGCGAACGCAAGCCCATCGCGGATATTCGCGATGGGCTGCGCAGGTCCTTGCGCAGTCGCATTGGGCATGACCCAATGCGACATCGCAAGGACCCTCACCCCATCAAGGGGCCCCTCACGAGGTCCCTCGCCATGGCGAGGGGGCTCGCGAGGGGCCACCGGCCGGCGTTCCGACGGGACCACCCCGCCGAGTGCCACCTCCACTCGGTGACGTGGCGAACACGTTTTTATAAACGTGTTGGCCACGCCATCGGACGAGGGGCGCCGAATGGTGGCAAAATACCCTCGCACACGCGAAGATATTTTTCCACCACCTCCCCATCCCTAATCACGCCGGAAACTTAGGGTTTCCACGTGGACAACATAATATTGTTTAACAGGTTGACTCGACGAGAGAAATGTATCTAGTCGAACCGCGTCAACCCGCCGACAAAATGGANCGAGGGGCCACCGGCCGGCGTTCCGACGGGACCACCCCGCCGAGTGCCACCTCCACTCGGTGGCGTGGCGAACACGTTTTTATAAACGTGTTGGCCACGCCATCGGACGAGGGGCGCCGAATGGTGGCAAAATACCCTCGCACGCGCGAAGATATTTTGCCACCACCTCCCCATCCCTAATCACGCCGGAAACTTAGGGTTTCCACGTGGACAACATAATATTGTTTAACAGGTTGACTCGACGAGAGAAATGTATCTAGTCGAACCGCGTCAACCTGCCGACAAAATGGACGGATAAAATAATATCCTCCAACCTCCCTCTTGGGTTGCCCTATGACGAGAATGGACTCCGTGCCCCGACCTTGGTCGGGGCATACTTGTGAGAGGAGTCATTCGTGAGACACAACACTTCACGGCAAAGTTTATCTCCACGACCAACCTGCGCGATTGCCATGAGCAATCGGGTCCCGAGGGCTCACTCACCCACAGAGGCTCGCACCCCGTTTCACCCGCTGTGTTACACTACAACTCCTTACGACTCCCAAAAACTCCCTACCACTCCATATGACTCCGTACAACTCCATACGACTCCGTACAACTATGTAGAGCTCCCTAGAGCTCTGTACAGCTTTGTACTACTCCTTACAACTCCGTACTACTCTCTACAACTCCACAAAACTTCGTACAACACTGTACAAATGCGTACATCTCCGTGCAACTCCGTATAAATCACTACAACTCTAAGAAACACCATATTGCTATATACAACACCATACAACTCCGTAACACTTTGTACACATCTGTGGAACTTTGTAAAACTCTGTACAACTTTGTACAACTTCATACAGCTCCATACAAGTCCGTGAAACTTTGTACACCACTGTACAACTTCGTACAACTGCGTACAACTCTGTACAAATCCGTACATCTCCATACAACTCTGTAAAACTCCATACAACACCCTACAACTCCATAAAAATTGCTACAACCATGTACAAAGCTGTAGAGAGTTCTCTACAGCTTTGTACAACTACGTACAACTCAGTACAGCTCTGTACAACTCTGTAAAATTCAGGACAACTCCGTAAAACTCCGTACAACTTCCTATAAATCCCTACACCATGCTACAAATATATTCAACTCTGTAGAACTCCTTACAACTCGATACAACTCCATAAACATCGGTACAACTCTGTACAACTCTGTATAGCTCCGTACAACTTCGTATAGCTCCGTACAACTCCGTACAACTCCGTACAAATCGGTGGAACTCCGTACAACTCCTTACAAGTTTGTACGACTCTGTACAACTACCGTACTGCCGCCTGAATTCAGATAGTAATTTGCGAAGGAATTTTTTTTTGGTTTATTTCAAACAACTGTGGCTAGGTTTTCGCACACTGGCTACAAGGCCTCAAGGAATTATGGGTCTCTTAAATTCAGAAATGTTCAGAAGACTACAACAAACGTGCATGCTAACGACCAAAATCAAGTGATTCAGGTGTATTTTGCTTGCTTTTCCCCCTTTGAGAGCTTCGTGCGAGCATGAATTGAGGCCGCTTATTTTCAGAACTTATTTTCGAAGGAATTTCTACACAATGGCTACAAGGGGGGAACATAATTATGCAACAGGGCCGAGCCCAAGGGTAATTAATTTTTATCCGAATTTAGCCGGCAGTAGGGTATGTACATCTCCGTATGACTCTGTACAACTTTGTATGACTCCATACGACTCGCTACAACTCTGTACAACTTCGTATAACTCCATACATCTCCGCACTACTCAGTACGATTTCGTACCATTCAGTACAGATCCATACAACTCTGTACAACTCTGTACAACTGCGTACAACACCTCACAGTTTTCTACAACTCCGTACAATTGCGTACAGCTGCGTAGAACTTTGTATAATACTGTACAACTCTGTACAACTCCGTACAACTCTGTACAACTCCATACAACATGCTACAACTCTGTACAAATCCATACAACTCCTTAGAACTCTCTTCAACTCTGGACAACCCCGTACAACTCTGTACAACCCCGTACAACTCCATACAACTCTATAAAATCCCGTCCAACTCCGTACAACTCAATTCAACTACGTTTGAATTTGTACAACTCTGTACAAATTCGCAAAATGTAATAGAACTCGCTACAACCCGCTTCAACTCTGTACAACTCCGTACAACTCCGTATACCTCCGTACAAATCCATACAAATCCATACAAATCCATACAACTACCTTCAACACCGTAAACCTCCGTACAACTATGTGCAGTTCCATATAATTTTGTATAACTACGTATAAACCACTGTAATTCCATACAGCTTGGTACAGCTTCGTACAACTTTGTTCAACTACGTACAACTCCGTACAACTCTGTAGAAATCTGTATAACTCCCGACAACTATGTACTACTGCGTACAACTTCGTACAACTCAGGGTAACCCCATAAAACTCCGTACAGCTTTGTACAAATTTGTATAGCTCCGTACAACTTTGTACAACTCACTACAACTCCGAACAACTCCATTCATCTCTGTACAACTCTCTACAACTCCGTACACCTCTATAGAACTCCATAACATTCTGTACAATTGTGTACAACTCTATACAACTTCAT
The DNA here is from genome assembly GCA_023375785.1 of Penium margaritaceum. NCBI lineage: Eukaryota > Viridiplantae > Streptophyta > Zygnematophyceae > Desmidiales > Peniaceae > Penium > Penium margaritaceum. Next base: position 21,994 of record SZWC01006162.1, read on the forward strand.
ATCCTACAACTCTGTAGACCTCTCTACAACTCCGTGTAACGCCGTAGAACTCCATACATCTCCGTAAAACTCTGTAAAACTCTGTACAGCTCCCTACAACTCCGAGTTATAGTTAATTGATGTCCTTTTGTACACACGTAGACCTCTGTATTAGCTTACTTGTTCTCATGGTAGTTTTGTGGGGGTTTCCTAGTGTGGGGAAGCAGGGGAGGGGGGAGGAGAGGTGGGAAAAGTGTATGGGGTGAGTGTATGAGGTAGTGGATCACTGTCTGGGTGGTGTGTGTATCAAATGACTACACAAGTGTATTGTGTAGGTAGAAGTCTTCCTTGGTGTGAGTGATTATTGATAGTGAGGGGAGAGCAAGGGGGGAGAGGTGGGAAAAGTGTATAAGGCAAGTGTATGGAGTAGTGTATCACTCTCTTGGTGGTGAGTATATCATATTGATACACATGTGTATTGTGTAGTTGGAAGTCTTCCTTGGTGCGAGTGATCACTGACAAGGAGGGGAGGATAGGGGGGGAGATGTGGGAAACGTGTATTGGGCAAGTGTATTAGGTAGTGTATCACTATCTGGGTGGTGTGTGTATCAAATTACTACACAAGTGTATTGTGTAGGTAGAAGTCTTCCTTGGTCTGAGTGATTACTAACAAGAAGGGGAGGGCAGGGGGGAGGTGGAAAAAGCCTATGAGGCAATTGTATGGGAAAGTGTATCATTGTCTGGGTGGTGAGTGTATCATATTGATACACATTTGTATTGTGTAGGTGGAAGTCTTTCTTGGTGCGAGTGATCACTCACAAGGAGGGGAGGATAGGAGAGGGGGAGGTGGGAAAAGTGTATGGAGCGAGTGCATGGGATAGTGTATCACTGTCTGGGTGGTGAGTGTATCAGTTTACTACACAAGTGTATTGTGTAGGTAGAAGTCTTCCTTGGTGTGAGTGATTACTGGCATGGAGGGGAGGGCAGGGGGGGAGAGGTGGGAAACGTGTATGAGGCGAGTGTATGGGGTAGTGTATCATTGTCTGGGTGGTGAGTGTATCAAATTACTATACACGTGTATTGTGTAGGTCGAATATTTCCTTGGTGTGAGTTATTACTCACAGGGAGGGGAGGGCGGGGGGGAGGTGGGAAAAGTGTATGGGACGAGTATATGGGGTAGTGTATCACTATTCGGGTGCTAAGTGTATCACATTCATACATAATTTTTATTGTACCAGATTTATACTGCTCGTTGTATTAGATTTATACACTAGTGTACATAAAATCAGAGATATGCTTGAATCTTTCTTTTCAGAAAATAATAGTAAATCCCTGGGCAATTTGGAGGAATGGGCGTTTGGAAGTGTATTATGTAGTGTATTTGAAGTTGAAGATTTTTCATAAAATTAATCAACTAAAATCAATTGCTATAATCCATATAATGAATGTAAACACATGTCAAATGTTTTTGCTATAGAGTCCTATGTATTGTAAGTATGTGCCTAGCCTTTTGGAAGAAAAGTAGAGGATAAAGGGAATTTATGCCATGTAATATTATTGGAATACGAAATCATAACATATTCATACGTTGAAATGGGTGTTTATGTTGAGGAAAATCATTTGAGTTTTGTTTGTAGTCAATCTTTAAGAAACTGGCAGTTCTGTAGAAATAAAGCACTTTCCTACCCACAAGGAACTTTCCTACTCCCGTTTCTGAAAACATTTGTTGGAATACACTAAACGTTTTCCATTAAATTCAAGCGTATGTCCAATCCTCCTAGGTGACGTATATCACAATCTTCATGAATAGCTTGAATGGTTTTGTTATTCTCAAAGTAGCGCACATATGTCCTTATCTTGACTTTCGACAATTGAGCACTGCTACAAACAATTGGCCTTGTCATGCACCCTGACGACATATTTTGGGTTGTTCACCAGCGTTGCAACGTGGCGGAGCTTCCCTAGTTGTCTTAGCGAATCCACTTGTGTATTTTTCCTGGTGGGTTCCATACTTCCACGTGTACAATCACTCATGCATTCGCCTCATACATTCCAAGCAACCTCAAGGGGGGATGTCCTCCCCCCAACCCAGGCGCATGAAAATGTATTAGGCGAGTGTATGTGAAAGTGTACGAGCTGAAGTATGAGTCATGCAAGAAATGCGTACACAAGTGTATGTGCGGACGTCCGACCCTCATGCACACGTGGATATACGCGATTGGTCTGCCTTCACATAGCACGCCAGCACAAGTTACAACGTGCGCGACAAGGTTCTTGGTGTCCATTCTGCTATGACGGTTCATATTACTTCCTTTTTACATCAGATCCTTCTTGTTCTTCAACAATCACTTCCTTCAATTATATCACCCAAAAACATTGAATTCGTCCGATCTTTTGATCCTTCAGACCGCGGACAACCAATAACCGGTAGGTACGGAGATCAAATGTACTCATTGATGTCCAAAAAACTATTCTTCTATAATCTAGGAAAAAACGAGAAGACCTTCTGTACATATTTTCCACAATTACTCTCTCTACAACCTTCGTCAGCCTTTTTTCGTTCGATACACAAATCGAACAACTTTCTGCTGACGATGGTTTCTCGATCGATGAAGACAACTTTTTCTATACATGTGTAACCTTGAGTAAGAAAACAAACTGTGATGACCTCACACCCGACCTCGTCTGACAGTTGCTCCACAACCAGAAGCAGTTTGATGCTGCGAATTACAAGGAAGTTCGTAACAATGAACAGAACAGGTCCCATAATGTCGACAAATCGGATATCCTAGCATCTCCACCAACACTTTACCTTTTCTGGTTGTTGCAGAGCGTCTTGATGGAGCGGTCGACATAAACAACGAATGGACTTAAATGTCTTCAGTGTGTACGTGAAAAGAACATATGTGAGCAGTAAAACAAATTTGTCAAAATGTATACGTCGGTGACTGAAGTGGTTTAGTGCTACACAACAAATCTAACCACATGTTTCTTTTCAAACAGATCTACATCCAATAGATTTCAAAATCACAATGTTATTCATCTCATGAATTTTGTTCATAGAAGTGTCAAAGAATCTTCATGATGAGTATGCTTGTAAGTGGAAAGTCACAAGAAAGCTCTAAGAAGAAGTGTTAGAGTCAATGTACTTCTAGGAAGTATCCTCGATATGTGTTGATGCACTGTAAACTATTCTTGAAGTGTATGGATTAGAGGTGACTAGTTATGGCAACTTCGTAGAAAGTGCTACAACTCCGTACATTTCTGTACAGTGTTGTTTAACTCTGTACAACTCCGTACAACTCTTTACAACTCTATATAACTCAGTACAACTTCATACAACTTCATACAACTTTCTATAACTCCCTACAGAGTGCTACAAATCTGCATATCTCTGTACAACTCCGCATAGTTCCGTACAACTCCGTACAGCTTGCTACAACTCTGTACAACTCCAAACAACTCCGTACAACTCCGTACAGCTCTGTACACCTCCGTACAACTCTCTATACCTCCTACAACTCGTACAAAATTCTATAACTCTGTACAATTCCATAAAACTCCGTAAAACTCCATACAACTCCGTTCAACATCGTACAAGAAAAAACAGTAGCATTAGTAGCTACAGCAGCAACAACTGTAGCTTTGACGTCCACATTGATGGGTGCCCACTCTGCCGCCAACAAAATTCATCTGCACGCAGTGTGAATCCGCCAGTCACAATGAAGTCGTCCCCTTCTTTTCCCTCAAATCGCCGGATGCTCCACAGGGTGCGCTCTGACGATGGCCGGCACATGACCCAATTGAGTGATGGAAAACAAAGAAATAAAAAAAGAGCCTCTACGTCAGACCAAAGGACAAAGTGCTATTTTCCTGTTTGTTTTACATCACGGCACCCAGTTCGTACAGGTTGCATGGCCCGACAATCTGTAGTAAGTTGTACGCAAGTGCATGGATGCGCGAAGTCATATACGCCGACAATAGCCCGGGCGACCCGTAGACATGGGTCAATAGTGACAGTAAACTGTCAGGAAACGTGCAAAAACAAATTTACATATGACAGCGTCCACACGAGTTCCGCATGCCTCTGGTGTGAAATGCCACAGCATACGAATGCATCTTGGATGTTCGTTTCAATCTAGGTAAGTTACTCAGTGCAGCTTGGAGTTGCTACGGGTCAGTGTGAAAAGACCCATGGAAACAAACTCTTACTCCCCACATGGTGCTCTGTCCCGAGGGGAGGTCATGTTCAGCTAGAACGCCGAATTCCCCCTCCTCCCCCCCTCCCCATATGTGATGGCTCCAGAGCTTGGTCTCGCCTGCAGGCACGATACAGCTTGACCATGCAAGCGGCTGAAGCCGTAGGTTCAACCGCACCGACCACGCCTCATGGCAAGCCTCTTCCGCGCCAACCGAGCAACCATCACCGCACAAACAAACGCACAACCACCATCTCCACGAGCTATTGAACCAACGCCAAACCTTTACTCCACGTCGCAGGGCCACCACAAACCAGCGCTAGCGTACCATCTCCGGTACGTGCATTTTTTTCTTCCTTTGCATCGCCATTTTCGCTACCCCACGTCCCCCCTCCCACATCTGCTCGTGCCCCACATTTGTAGCACCTCATGGCAATGCATATGCAGGGCATGCTGTTTGCACAATCCTAGCACTTAACCTAAGAATGTGGCTCTCAGTTCTAACAATATACGCATCCCTCAGCCCAACACATAGCCAACCCGCAAAACAACAAGAGCACACCACAAACCTGCACCAAAACCACTCCTCATTACACAAATAGCTTACAGTTCATGGCTGAAAAGAAAGCTTAGCCGCTGTACCAGAAGGAGGCTAACAACCACACCCCTTCACACCTCATCCAAGACCCCAGCTGCGTTACACCGACCCCCACACTTTGGATGTCGATCTCAGCAGCCGCGACCCCATCGACCCCGCCTGCCCCACGGCCTTCGCCAGAGGACCCGCAACACCATTCCAAACCCGCCGGAGACCCCTCCCCACCCAGCAGAGTTCTTCCTACCTCAGAGTCATTCTTCACCCCACTCCCACACCCTCTCACCGCTCACACGCTCCATCAACCCCGTACTACCCTCACATATCCTAACTCTTCAGTCTCAACCTTCCATACGTGGCATAACCCCTTTCAGTCACCCTCATCACCACAATATGGTCAAGTCAGTACATCTGCACCAACCCCTCCAAGAAGGTATCGCTCCACCTATCACTCTTCCAGCATCCAAGACCCCTCATTATTGGCCTCCATAGCCACAGTTAGACACTAGATACACTCTATTTGCGCCCCAGTTGCACCCTACTTGCGCCCTAGTTGCACCATAGTTGCGCCCTAGTTGCATCCTAAATGCGTCCTAGTTGCGCCCTACTTACGCCCCAGTTGTGCCCTACTTGCGCCCCCTAGTTGTGCCCTAGTTGTGCCCTAGTTGTGCCCTACTTGCACCCTACTTGCGTCCTAGTTGCACCCTATTTGCACCCTAGTTGTGCCCCACTTGCACCCTAGTTCCGCCTTATTTGCTTCCTACTTGCGCCCTACTTGCGCCCTAGTTGCACCCGAGTTGCACCCTAGATGCATCCTAGTTGCACCCTAGTTGCGCCCTAGCTGCGCCCTAGTTACGTCCTAGTTGCGCCCTAGCTGCGCCCTACTTGCACCCTACTTACACCCTACTTCCGCCCTAGTTCCGCCATAGTTGCACCCTAGTTACACCCTAGTTTCTCCCTAGTTGCACCTCAGTTGGGCACTAGTTACGCCCTAGTTGTGCCCTAGTTGCACCCTAGTTATACCCTAGTTGTGCCCTAGTTATGCCCTACTTGTGCCCTAGTTGCACCCTAGTTGCGCCCTAGTTACACCCTAGCTGTGCCCTACTTGCCCCCTAGTTGCGCCTAAATTTGGCACTAGCTACACCCTAGATGTGTCCTAGTTACACCCTACTTGTTGTGTAGTTGCGCCCTAGTTGCGCCCTAGCTACACCGTAGTTGTGTCTCAGTTGGGTTCTAGCTATACCCTAATTGCACCCTAGTTACACCTTACTTTCTCCCTAGTTGCACCCTTCTTGCGCCCTAGTTGCGCCTTACTTGTGTCCTAGTTACGCCCTACTTTCACCCTCGTTGCGCCCTAGTTGGGCCTCAGTTGAACACTAGCAATGCCCTAGTTATGCCCTAATTACATCATACTTACGCCCTTGTTGTGTCCTAGTTGCGCCCTAGTTGTGCCCTACTTGCGCCCTATTTGCACCCTAGTTACGTCCTAGATGCGTCCTAGTTGCACCCTAGTTGCGCCCTAGTTGCGCCCCAGTTACACCCTACTAACGCCCAAGTCGCACCCTATTTGCGCCTCAGTTGTGCACTAGCTACCTCCTAGTTGCACCCTAGTTGCGCCCTAGTTGCCCCCTAGTTGCGCCCTAGTTGTGCCCTACTTACGCCCTAGTTGCGCCCTACTTGCGCCCTACTTGTGCCTTAGTTACACCGTCCCTAGTTGCGTCCTACTTGCGTCCTACTTCCTCCCTAGTTGCACCCTAGTTGTAACCTACTTGCACCCTACTTGCGCCCTAGTTTCACCCTAGTTGCGCCCTAGGTACGCTCTAGTTTCACCCTAGTTGCATCCTACTTGCACCCTACTTGCTCCCTACTTGTGCCCTAGTTGCACCCTAGTTGCACCCTTCTTGCGCCCTACTTACACCCTAGTTGTCCCCTCGTTACACCCTAGTTGAACCCTAGTTGCGCCCACATTGCACACTAGTTGTGCTCTAGTTAAGCCTCAGTTGGGCACTAGCTATGCCCTAGTTGCGTCCAAGTTGCACCCTGCCCTAGTTGTGCCCTAGTTGCGCACTAGTCGCACCCAAGTTACTCCCTACTTGCACTCAACTTGCACCCTACTTATGCCCTACTTGTGGCCTACTTGCGCCCTAGTTGCACCCTAGTTGTGCCCTAGTTACACCCTACTTATATCTTACTTGCGCCCAACTTGTGTCCTACTTGCGTCCTAGTTGTGCCCTAGTTGCGCCCTTGTTGCACCCTAGTTGCACCCTAGCTACGTCCTTGTTGCAACCTACATGTGCCCTTGTTTCGCCCTAGTTACGCCCTAGTTACACCCTACTTGTGCCCTAGTTGTGCCCTAGTTGCATCCTAGCTGCACCCTAGTTGCACCCTACGTACGCCCTACTTGCACCCTAGTTACGCCCTAGTAGCTCCCTACTTTCACCCTACTTGTACCCTAGTTGCGCCCTAGCTGCACCCTAGTCACGTCCTTGTTGCGCCCTACTTGTGTTCTACTTGCACCCTAGTTGTGTCCTACTTGTGCCCTACTTGCACCCTAGTTGCACCCTTGTTGCACCCTACTTGCATCCTACTTGCACCCTAGTTGCACCCTAGTTACATCCTAGTTGCGCCCTACTTGCGTCCTACTTGTACCCTAGCTATGCTCTAGTTGGGCCTCAGCTGCTTCCTAGTTGCACCTTAGTTCCGCCCTAGTTGGGCCATAGTTGCACCCTACTTGTGCCCAACTTGCACCATGATTATGCCCTACTTGCGCCCTAGTTGCACCCTACTTACGCCCTAGTTGCACTCTTCTTGTGCCCTACTTGCACCCTAGTTGTGCCCTAGTTGCGTAGTAGTTACGCCCTAGTTTCACCCTAATTGCGCCCTACTTGCACCCTACTTGCGCCCTAGTTACACCCATGTTGTGCCCTACTTGTGCCCTACTTGCACCCTAGTAGCACCCTAGTTGCCTCCTAGTTGTACCCTAGTTGCGCCCTACTTTCGTCCTAGTTGTGCCCTACTTGTGCCCTACTTGCACCCTACTTGCATCCTACTTGTGCCCTACTTGTGCCCTATTTACGCCCTAGTTGCACCCTAGTTGCACCCTACTCACGCCCTACTACCGCCCAACTTGCGCCCTGCTTACACCCTTGTTGTGCCCTACTTATGCCCTTATTGCGCCCTAGTTGTGCCCTAGTTGCGCCCTTGTTGTGTCCTAGTTGTGCCCTAGATGCACCCTAGTTACGCCCTAGTTGTGCCCTAGTTGTGCCCTATTTGCACCTTGATTGTGCCCTAGTTGCGCCCTAGTGACATCCTAGTTGTGCCCTGCTTGTACCCTACTTGCACCCTAGCTACACCCTAGTTGCACACTAGTTGCGCCCGACTTGCACCATAGTTGTGCCCTAGTTACGCCCTAGTTGCGCCCTAGTTGTGCCCTTGTTGTGGCCTACTTGTGCCCTGCTTGCACCCTATTTGTATCCTAGTTGTAACCTAGTTGCGTCCTACTTGTGCCCTACATACGCCCTAGTTACACCCTAGTTGCACCCTCGTTGTGCCCTAGTTGCATCCTAGTTACGCCCTAGTTACGTCTCAGTTGGGCACTAGCTACACCCTTCTTGCACAATAGTTGCGCCCTACTTGCGTCCTAGTTGTGTCCTAGTTGCGTCCTGGTTGCGCATCAGTAGGGCACTAGCTATGTCCTAGTTGCACCCTACTTACAACCTTGTTGCGCCCTAGTTGCGCCCTACTTGCGTCCTAGTTGGCCCCTACTTCCGCCCTACTTGCGCCGTACGTACATCCTACTTGCACCCCAGTTGCGCCCTAGTTGTGCCCTAGTTGCGACCTACTTATGCCTTACTTGCGCCCAACTTGTGCCCTACTTGCACCCTAGTGTTGCCCTACTAGCGCCCTATTTGTGCCCTAGTTGCACCCTAGTTACATCCAAGTTGCAGTCTAGATGCTCCCTACTTTCGCCCTTGTTGTACCCTAGTTGTACCCTAGTTGCGTCCTAGTTACATCCTACTTGCATCCTACTTGCGCCCTAGTTACGCCCTAGTTGTGCCCTACATCCACCCTACTTGCACCCTAGTTGCACCCTAGTTGCGTCCTAGTTGCGTCTTACTTGCGCCCTACTTACGCCCTACTTGCTTCCTACTTACACCCTACTTGCACCTTACTTTCACCCTACTTGTACCCTAGTTGTGTCCTAGTTGCGTCCTAGTTGCACCCTACTTGCACCCTACTTGCACCCTGGTTGCACCCTACTTGCGCCCTACTTGTGACCTACTTATACTCTAGTTACACCCTACTTGTGCCCTACTTGTGCCCTAGTTGCAACTTAGTTTCACCCTAGTTGCACTCTAGTTGCGTCTCAGTTGGGAACTAGCTACGTCCTAGTTGCGCCCTAGTTGTGTCCTACTTGCGCACTACTTGCGTCCTAGTTGCGCCTTAGTTGCGCCCTACTTGTGTCCTAGTTGCGCCTCGGTTGGGTACTAGTTGCGCCATAATTGCACCCTCGTAGCACCCTACTTACTCACTACTTGTGCCCATCTTGCGTACTACTTGCACCCTAGTTGTGCCCTATTTGCGTCCTACTTATGCCCTAGTTGCGCCCTAGTTGTGCCCTAGTTGCACCTGAGTTGAGCACTAAGGAAGCCCTAGTTGTGCTTTCGCTGCACCCTAGTTACGCCCTAGTTGCACCCTAGATGCACCCTAATTGCGTCCTAGTTGAGCCCTACTTGCTCCCTACTTCCACCCTAGTTCGGCCCTACCTGCAACCTAGTTGCACCCTACTTGCGCCCTAGTTGCGCCCTACTTAAACCCTACTTGCATCCAACTTGCGCCCTACTTGCACCCTCATTGTGCCATAGTTGTGCCCTACTTATGCCCTATTTACGCCCTAGTTGCATCCTAGTTGTGCCCTAGATGCGCCCTAGTTGCACCCGCCCTTGTTGCATCCTAGTTGTGCCTTAGTTGCACCCAACTTGCGCCCTAGTTGCGCCCTACTTGCATCCTACTTGCACCCTAGTTGTGCCCTAGTTGTGCCCTACTTTCACCCTACTTGCGCCCTAGTTGCACCCTAGTTACACCCTAGTTGGGCCCTAGTTGAGCCTCAGTTGGGCACTAGCTACACTCTACTTGCGTCCTAGTTGTGCCCTGCGTGCGTCCTACTTGCACCCTACTTGAGCACTAGTTGCGCCCTTGTTGTGTCCTAGTTGCATCCTAGTTGCGCCTCAGTTGTGCCCTAGTTTCACCCTAGTTGCGTCCTAGTTGCACCCTAGCTGCATCCTAGTTTCTCCCTATGTTTACCCTCCTTACGCCCTTCTTACGGCCTACTTGCTTCCTACTTACGTCCTTGTTGCGCCCTAGTTGCAACGTAGTTGCACACTACTTACGCCCTACTTGCGCCCAACTTGCGCCCTATTTGCGCCTTAGTTGTGTCCTAGTTCTGCCCTACTTGCACCCCTGTTGTGCCCTGGTTGCGCCCTAGTTGTGTCCTAGTTGCACCCTAGATGTGCCCTAGTTGTGCCCTAGTTGCGTCCTAGTTGCGCCTTACTTGGGCCCTAGTTGTGCCTTAGTTGCACCCTAGTTGCGTCCTAGTTCCGCCCTACTTCCATCCTACTTGCACCCCAGTTTCCTCTACTTGCACCCTACTTGTGCCCTAGTTGCACCCTAGTTGCGCCCTAGTTGCACCCTAGTTGCATCCTAGTTGTGCCCTAGTTGCACCCTAGTTGCACCCTAGTTGCACCCTAGTTGCGTCCTTTTTGCACCCTAGTTGTGCCTTAGTTGGACAATAACTACACCCTACTTGCGCCCTAGTTGCATCCTACTTCCGTCCTTCTTGCACCCTAGTTGCGTCCTAGTTTTTCCCTAGTTGGGCACTAGCTACATCCTAGTTGCGCCCTAGTTGCACACTAGTTACATCCTAGTTGCGCCCTAGTTGTGCCCTAGTTGCTCCCTACTTACACCCCACTTTCGCCCTACTTGCGCCCTACGTGTGCCTACTTCCGCCATAGTTGCATCCTAGTTACGCCCTAGTTGCGTCGAACTTAGGCCCTACTTGCGCCCAACTTGCGCCCTTCTTGCGCCCTAGTTGTGTCCTAGTTGTGCCCTACTTGCGCCTTAGTTGTACCCTCGTTGCACCCTACTTGCATCCTTGTTACGCCCTAGATGCGCCCTCGTTGTACCCTAGTTGTGTCCTAGTTGCGCCCTTCTTGCGCCCTAGTTCTGCCTTAGTTGCGCCCTAGTTGTACCCTAGTTATGCCCTACTTCTACCCTACTTGTGCCCTAGTTGCGCCCTAGTTTTGCCCTACTTGCACCCTAATTGCATCATAGTTGCGCCCTAGTTGCGCCCTAGTTGCACAATAGTTATGCCCTAGTTGTGCACTACTTGAACCCTACTTGCACCCTACTTGCATCCTGATTGTGCCCTAGTTGCACCCTACTTGCAGCCTAGTTGCACCCTAGTTGCACCCTCGTTGCGTCCTAGTTGCTCCCTTATTGCGTCCTAGTTGCACCCTAGTTGCTCCTCAGTTGGGCATTAGCTACACCCTACTTGTGCCCTAGTTGCGCCTTACTTGTATCCTACTTACGCCCTACTTGCGCCCTAGGTGTGCCCTAGTTGCGTCATAGTTGCCCCTCAGTTCGGCACTAGCTACGTCCTAGTTGCGTCCTAGTTGCACCCTGGTTGCGTCCTAGTTGCACCCTAGTTGCACCCTAGTTACTCCCTTCTTGCACCCTACATGCGTCTTACTTACGCCCTACTTGCACCCTACTTGCACCCTACTTGCGTCCTAGTTGTGTCCTAGTTGTGCCCTAGTTGTGCACTACTTACGCCCTACTTGCATCCAACTTGCACCCTACGTGCACCCTTATTATGCCCTAACTGTACCCTACTTACGCCCTAGTTGCGCCCTAGTTGCGTCCAAGTTGTGCCCTAGTTGCACCCTAGTTGTGCCCTAGATGCGCCTCAGTTGGACACTAGCTACGTCATAGTTGCGCCCTAGTTGTACCCTAGTTGTGCCCTAGTTGAGGTTGAGTTAATCGACCCAAAAACGTGCACTCGTAGATCAGTGCGCGTTTTTGGGCCGGAAGTCTGACTTCGGAGGGCAAAATCGGACTTCGCCCGGCTCTGCGACGTCGCAGGCGGAGCTTTGCCAGCGAAGTCGTCAAACAGTCACAAACCCCTTGAGCGAGGGGTTTGTGACTGTTCGAGGGGGGTTTGCGGGTAGGTTTGGATGGGGGGTCCGAGACTCCCCCTGCGATGGAAGGGAATTTGCTGGGCCCCGCAAATTCCCTGCGTTGCGCGGGCTCTGCCTGCGCAAAACACATAAAACCCTAAATTGTACGAGGGGGTTTTCAAGTCAGACGCAAAAAAAGGGGTCGTCGCTCGATCGCGACCTCGCGATCGAGCGTCGACCACAGTTCTGACATCGGCGAAGCCGATGTCAGAACGATCGGACTTCGCCCTCGATTTCGGCGAAAAAGGGGTCGTCGCTGAAATCGAGGGCGAAGTCGGAAAGAAACTTCCGACGCGGCTTTTTTGGCCGATGCACTCGAACTCGAGTGCATGATTTTTTGTCGATTAACCCTAAATGCCCTAGTTGCATCCTAGGTGCACCCTAGTTGCTCCCTACATGTGCCCTACTTGCACCCTACTTGCACCCTACTTGTGCCCTACTTACGCCCTAGTTGTGCCCTAGTTGTGCCCTAGTTGCGCCCTACTTACACCCTACTTGCGTCAACTTTGCGCCCTACTTGAGCCCTAATTCTTCCCTAGCTGTACCCTACTTGCGCCCTACTTGCATCCTAGTTGCACCCTAGTTGTGCCCTAGTTACACCCAACTTGCACCCTAGTTGCGCCCTAATTGTTCCCTAGGGGCGCCCTACTTGTGTCCTAGATGCACCCTAGATACACCCTAGTTGCACCCTAGTTGTGCCCTAGTTTTGCCCTATTTGTGCCCTAGTTGTGCCCTAGTTGCGCCTTAATTGTGCCCTAGTTGTGCCCTACTTGTGCCCTACTTGTGCCCTAGTTGTGTCCTAGTTGTACCCTTCTTGCACCCTACTTGCACGATAGTTGCGCCCTAGTTGTGCCCTAGTTGCACCCTATTTGTGGCCTACTTGCGCCGTACTTGCGTCCTACTTGCGCCCTACTTATGCCCTAGTTGCGCCCTAGTTGCGCCCTACTTGTGCCCTACTTGCGTCCTAGTTGAGCCCTAGTTGCACCCTCGTAGGGCCCAACTAGGGCCCAACGTCTCCTGTCAGGCCCTTGAGGCATGACTGGAGACGTGCGGTGAAAAACCATGTTGCCAAAGAGGGAGGACTGGTACATTGGACGGACATGATGTTGCTGTTGCTGATGTGACTGTTGCTTTTGCTGTTGTTGTTACTACTGCTGAGGTGTTCCCAACGTCGGGATAAGATGTCAAAGTGATGAATGAGCCAGGAGCTTTTGCTCTGCTCTGATACCATGTCAGAAAACCGCTGGCATTTTGAAAGGCATGACATGATGTTAAACAAGCTTGACAAAAGGACAGAAAATCTGGGCGCGGTCCGAGGGACGACCACTGAGAGCTATGCAATGATGCTGTGCACTCGTGGTGCGCAGGCACGAGCGCTAAACGACCAATCAGGTACGATGAGATTGCCAGTACAGACTGACAATGAGTTGTTGGGGGCAGTGCCGAGGCACGGGCCGTGAGGCCTCAGCGCCGAGGCACGAGCCGGCAGAATGCAAGGGCCGCAGCGACAAAGCACAGGCCGACAGAGATGTTGAACACAATGATGGGAGACAGCAGCGGAGACACGCGGGCCGAAGGCAAGTGGAGATGAGGATGCCGTAGCGTTAGGGTGCCGACACAGGGACTAGTGGGTCCTCCTTGCCGCAGCGCATGTACGCGGGCTGACAGGAGCACTGGAACTAAGTGTCTTGATACATAGTGCACACTGAAGAGATGAGCAGAGATGATAATGAGGACAAGAAACAACTGCAAGAACTGGTGGCGGGCCATAGGGCCGAGCTGAGTGGGGACAGGGCATAAGCCCGGGCCGAGAAGAGATGAATCAACTGACTGACAATAGAATGGTAACTAATACAAGACAAGAGCATGCATTATGTACTAGCCTATGATGGACGAAAGGAGCAAAGCGCCGGAGGCACACTAGGGTCCTAGCTATATGTGGAGTCACATGGTGACTCCACACCAGGCACTTGAACCAAGGTTCTGGGATCCTCAATGGTTCCAATGGATAGGCACGTGTGGGAATTTTCCCGCGCAACACACCCTTTGTCGTGTAGCTTGGACCGGAGTGCGCTTGGAGGTTGGCGGGGACCGAGAAGTCCATTGGTGGCGTTTTGGCGAGTAGGAAGGGGCTGGTTGTCATTGTACCCAAACTATCACTTGATGATTGGTGGCCGGTACCTTTGCCATGGTGGCTAGACCACCCTCTGGAAATTGGGCCAAAGCGGGGTGATTAGCATCTTTCAGCGAAGACGTGAACTGGATCTGGGGAATTCTTTTATTTCTTTTGTGGCTTGGTTGGCTGGTTTGTTGTCGAGTCTGAGTCCAAGATTTGATTGTGGAGAACGCCTTGTCTACACTGGATATTTTTCCGACGTGATAATGCCCGGTAATGCCTTGGAAATGCCTGGCAATGCCTTGGAATGCATGGAAAATGCCTAGGTAATGCCTAACAATGTCTGGAAATTCCTATCAATGCCTGGACAATGCCTAGCAATGCCTAACAATGTTGGGCAATGCCTGGAAGTTCCTCGCAATTCCTAGGAAATGCCTGGCAATAATTGGGCAATTCCTTGCAATGCCCTGCAATGCGTGGCAATGCCTGGCAATGCCTTGACAATTCTTGGCAATGCCTAGTAATGCCTGGCAATTCCTAAGCAATGCATGTCAATACCTGGGTAATGTCTGGGTAATTCCTAGCAATGCATGACAATGCCTGGCAATACCTGGCAATGCCTGGCAATGCTTAGGCTCTGCCTGGTAATGCATGGCAATGCTTGCCAATGCCTGGCATGCCTAGAAGATGCCTGGAAAATGCCTGGCAATGCCGGGACAATGCCTGGCAATGCCTGGGCACTGCCTAGCAATGCCTGGACAATGTCTGGCAATGCCTGTCATTACTTGGGCAATGCCTGGCAATGCCTAGGCAATGCATGGCAATTCCTAGCAATGACGGGACAATGCCTTGCAATGCCTGGGTTATGCTTGGCAATGCCTGGCTATGCTTGGCATTACCTAGCCAATGCCGGGCAATGCCTAGGCAATGCGTGGAAATGCCTGGCAATGCCTGGCAATGCCTTGGCAATGCCTGGAATTTCTTGGGGAATTCCTAGCAATGCCTGGCAATACATGGTACTACCTGGCAATGTGTGGTAATTCCTAGACAATGCCTAGCATTGTGTCGACAACGCCTCGTAATTCTTGGACAATGCCTTGCAATGCATGGCAATGCCTCTGCAATGTCCGGTAATGCCTCACAATGCCCATCAATGCCTAGAAAATTCCTGAGAAATGCATGGCAATGCCTAGCAATGCCTGGTAATTCCTGGCAATGCCGGGCAATGCCCGGGCAATGCCAGGCAATGCATGCACAATGCCTGGCAATGCTTGGCAATGTAAGGCAATACTTGGCAATACCTGGGCAATACCTGGCAATGCCTTGGCTATGCCTAGCAATGTCCGGGAAATGCTGTGGAATGCCTGTGCATAGCCTGGCAATGCCTGGTAATGCCCGGGCAATGCTTGGCAATGCCTTTGCAATGCCATCGCTGGGCAATGCCTCGCAATGCCTGGGCAATGATTGGCAATGCCTGGCAATGCCTGGTAATGCCTGGGCAATGCCTAGAAGTAACCGGCAATGCCGGGAAATTCCTGGCAATGCCCGGCCATGCCTGGGCAATGCCTGGGCAATGCATGGCAATGTCGTGGTAATGCCTGGCAATACCTGGAAATGTCTGGCAATGCCTAAGTAATACCTGGGTAATGCCCGACAATGCCTGGGCAATGCTTGGCAATGCCTGGCAATGCCTGGAAATGTCTCGAAATGCCTAGAAATGCCTGGGCAATGCCTGCAAATGCCTGGTTAATGCCTAGAAATGCCTAGAAAATGCTTGGAAATGTCTAGAATTGCCTTGAAATGCCTGGGCAATGCCTAGCAATGTCAGGAAAATTCATGAAAATGCCTTGACAATCCCCGGCAATGCCGGGGCAATGCCTTGTAATTCCAGGACAATGCCTGACAATGCCTGGACAATGCTTGGCAATGCTTGGCAATGCCTGGGCAATGCCTAGAAATGCCTAGCAAAGCCTAGACGATTCCTGGCAATACCTAGCAATGTGTGGCGATGCCTTGCAATGCCTGGTAATGTCTGGCAATGCCTTGGCAATGCCTGGGTAGTTCCTATCTATGCATGGACAATGTCAAGCAATGTCTGGCAATGTCCGAAAATTCCTGGAAATGCTTGGGCAATTCCTAGCAATGCCTGTGTAATGTCGGGCAATGTCTGGGCAATGCTTGGAAATGCCTGACAATACCTAAGCAATGCCTGGCAATTCCTGGCAGTGCCTGGACAATGCCTAGAAATGCCTGGCAATGTCTGGCAATGCCTGGGCAATGCATGGCAATGCCTTTCAATGCCTGGCAATGCCTGGGTAATGCTTGGCAATGCCTCACAACGCCTGGCAATGACTAGGTTATGCCAGGAAATGCCTATGAAATGCATGGAAATGCTTGGGCAATGCCTGGAAATGCCTGAGCCATGCCTGGAAATGACCGGGAAATGCCTAGAAATGCCTGGCAATGCCTGGTAAAAATGAGGTGACTTTATGACATAGAAGGGGATATTTCACATGGTCGTGCCACTTCATTTCACGCTTGGACAGTAAGTTAGGTTGATATTAACGAAGGACAGTAGGAGTGGCTTGTGTGACACTAGGCTTATTCAGAAGGTTCACACAAAAGGTTTGAAAGGGACACTTGTGCCGTGTGTGTTGAGAAAAAATCTGGTCTATTTTTTTTGTTTGGTGATTGACATTGGTATGAGTTCTATCATTGAGAGGGTGGTGGTAGTATGAGGCCCTTGGGATAGACATTCCCCCGGTATGTTATGGAAAGCAAAGATTGTTACTTGTGAGCTCTCGATCATGCCACATTCAAAACAATCAGAGATGATTGTTGAGAGCGGTATCTTTGGACTGGGAGTTGGAGCACCAACCATAAATGGAGGGTCACGCTCACTGCATTCACTTAACCCTACCAAAGTCGTTGGTGCCCCACTCGAAGTTGATGTAGGGTATCTGGGGAGTGTATTGGGGGACGTATTATGAAGATGCAATCTTTTTTGGTAGAATGTATTTATTCCCGCGCTTCTCATGTTGCCTCTCCTCTCCCCTAAGTCATATCAAGTGTATTGGAGGAATGTAAAGGGGAGTGCATTGGAGACATGCTTGTACCTGAAATTTGTGTATGTTTCTACGCTTTATCATCTAAATACACTTTTTTCCTGAAATGTATGCACCCCAAAAACACTCTATGATAAATGATTCCAATACAGTTTTGACTTTCTTAGGGGGTGGGGGCAGCCGGGGGGGGGGGACAGAGCTATCCTTAAACACCCTCTCCCCTCCAAGGGAGAGTGTATTGGGGTGGTGTAACAAAGAGTGTGGTGGATGAAAAGAAGAAAAAAGAGTTTTGTCTTACCTTTT
>SZWC01006162.1:117124-128427 GCA_023375785.1 Penium margaritaceum
CTGCATATTTCAACATTTGCAGCTTCTGACACTTGTGTTTGTGTCCCTAGCCAACCCCTTGCTGTTCTCACCTCCACCTGTGTGTGCTAGTGAGTTAGCTAGCTGGCTTGTACTGCCACGCTAGCGACAGCAGTGCTAGGAGTTGTCTCTCACAGAAAATAGTCCTAGATCTATTTTATGGCAGGCAGGGTTTTCTCGGTGAGGCTTGCCAGACCCCCGACAGCCCAAAACCCGGGCGTCGTCCGTTTGCCTGAAAACTGGACCATACCATAATACCGACGAAGCGAACGCAGTCGTGCGGTCAGAATAGCTAGAAAAATAGCAGCAAAGAGATATGGCTGCCCAAACCCAGGCAGTGCCTACGGCAGTCAGTGATGCCAAACAGTGTCATACAGCAAGAGACATGGACCCTAGGCATCGCATGATGCTGCAGACGCAATGGCACAACCAGAAACAACGCTGGATGCATGTAGACAACATTTGCAGTGGTAGTGACCGTTGGCGGACCGACCGCCGAGGAGGCCTGCCGATGGAGCTGAGCGCATCGCCGGAGGGAGGAGGCTCCAACAAACTGTGAGTAGGCCTCAGTGTGCGTCGGCTCCACCGAAGGACACTCCAGTAGCGTCGAGTCTCGCTGTCAGTCATCTGCATGCCGATGTACACAAGCCGGGAGGACACAAAAGAGTACAATGAGAGATGCACGGAAACCAACACTCCCCCAGGACTCACATGCGTAGTGCACATGTGCGGGCAGAGACACAGTCAACAACCAGAGTGCCCCAGGGCACATAGAGACGCAGGCAGGGACAAAGAGAGTCACTCACGGACGCACGCCAACCAAACTCACAGCTTTCTTGAACGAGTCGCGCTTCAGTGCCTTGGTCAAGAAGTCAGTAAGCTACCGTGTTGTTTCAACCCACACGATGTTGATGCTGCCGTCATGCAACAACGAATGCACATAGTGACACTCAACGTTGATGCGCTTTGTGCGTGTGTAATGCACGCCGTCGTTGTCGGCGATGGCCATGGCACTCTCATTATCACAATGCAACGTGATGGATGCGACAGACTGACGCAACTCGGACAATAGACGACGCAACCACACACTCTCACGCGCGCCTGAGCCAAGGGCCACGTACTCAGCCTCAGCAGTGCTGCGAGCAATGCACCCAAGACCTGTTTGCCACTACGCCAAGACATAGCTGTACCGCCAATCAGAAAGATCCAGCCTATGCGACTCTTACCATCCGGACTGCTGGCCCAGTCACTGTCGGTGTAGCCTACCGCGACAACAGACGGCTGGTGGCGGAACATGAGACCTCGCCGAGGAGTCGAGATCACATAGCGCATTACTCGGATCGCGGCCTCGAAGTGGAGGTGATGCGACTCCTGAGAAAACTGGGCCAAGAGGTTGACGGCGAACACGATGTCTGGGCGCGTCGTCGTCGCCAGGAACATCAGTGACCCGATGACTCGTAGATACGTGGTCACGTCAACTGGCTCCCCCACAACAGCTGGGTCAGGACTCTTCAGCTTCACCTGACCATCAGGTGACATGGGTGAAGATGCGCTCGGCACGAGTGGCAGGTCCTCCACAAAGCGGGTGGACAGAGTCTGCACATAGGCAGTCTGGTGGATGTGCAGGACGCCCTGGGAGCGATCATGCTCGAGCTCCATGCGCAGGAAGACTCGGGCAGATTCGAGATCCTTCATCTGGTAGGCGACGTGCAGCAACTCTTTGACACGCTAGATGGCAGCCGTGTCTGGCGACACGATGAGGAGATCGTCGACGTAAACCAGAACAGGAGCAAAAGTCTGGCCTCGAGGACTGACAAACAGTGCGGGGTCAGCGATGCTACGCTCGAGGCCGTCGCAAAGGAGCATGCTATTGATCTCCTGGTTCCAGCACTGAGGCGACTGCTTCAGGCCATAGAGGGCCTTCCGCAGCCGCCAGAATCTCGCACTGCCATCGTTGAAGCCTGGGGGCTGCACCATGTAGAGCTCCTCACTCTCCAGTGAGCCATGGAGAAAAGCGTTGCTCACGTTCATCTGATGCAGCTCCCACCCATGCTGGGCAACAAGGTTGAAGAGCGCCCGGCTAGTGGAGAACCGGCCAATCGGGGCAAAGATCTCGTCTTAATCGACCCCAGGGATCTGTGCAAACCCCTTGGCCATGAGGTGGGCCTTGTATTTGTCCAAGGACCCGTCGAGCTTCCACTTACGCCGAAAGACCGACTTGGCGCCGATGGCCTTCCGACCTGGAGGAAGGTCGACGAGGTCGTACACGTGGTGCTGTCGGATGGCAGCGAGCTCATCGGCGCAAGCAGCATCCCAGTGTGCGGCCTCAGGAGAGGCTCGTGCCTCGCGAAGGGTGGCTGTGTCCTCCGGACGTGTTGTGGAGTGGAATGAGAGAGCGTGTGCATCTCGGGCTCAAGGTGGGATGCGAGTGCAGCTGTGACAGTGTGCCGATGCTCATGATGAAGCATGGCGTAGCCCAGTGCGGAGCCCGGGTGAAGGTCTGCAATGATGGCCGAAGTGGTCAGGCCGAGGGCCTTTGTGCCAGGATCTCCACTCACGACCGTGGGAGTGGAGGAGACACGTGAAGCCACAGGGGGTCGATGCACCACGGATCGCGGTGCGACGGTCTGCGTGCTCATCGACGGCCTGGGTCGGAGGTTGCCGCCTCGGCCACGTGTCTAGCGTGGCAGGGCAAAAGATGACACTGAGTCCGACGGGCCAACGGAGGCGGACGGGGTTGCTGGCCAGGAGGGGCCAGTGGACGTGGCTGGAGCTGTCGGCTCAGAAGAGCCTGTGGACGCGACTGGGGCTGCCGGCCCGGAGGGGCCAATGAGCGCGACTGGGGCTGCCGGCCCAGAGGGGCCAGTGGACGCGACTGGGGCTGCCGGCCCGCAGGGGCCAGTGGGCATGACCGGGGCTGCCGGCCCGGAGGGGCCAGTGGACGCGACTGGGACTGCCAGCCCAGAGGGGCCAGTGGACGCGACTGGGACTGCCGGTCCAAAGGGGCCAGTGGACGCGACTGGGGCTACCGACCCGGAGGGGCCAGTGGGCAGGACTGGGGCTACCGGCCCAGAGGGGCCAGTGGACGCGACTGGGACTGCCGGCCCGGAGGGATTGAGGGATGTGTCACCCGAAAGTGGCAGGACGGAGGACGGACTCACCACTCCCCCACGCAACGGGATAGACACGGACCAGCCGGAGGGAATGAGGTCGCAGGGAAACAGGTCCTCAAAGAAGAGGGCATCGCGGGACTCGACGATGTAGTGTCGGGATGGATCCCAGAAGTGCCAGGCCTTGGACTGACGAGAGACACCGAGGAAGGTGCAGGGACGTCCCCGGGGGGCGAGCTTGCCGCCCTGTTGCGGGGCGGGCAGCCACACAATGGCCATGCAACCCCAGACGCGAGCCAGGCAGAGGTCAGCGCGCTGACCGCACCAATGCTGGTATGGCGTGGACTGGCGGGGAAGGGGACCGTGGGGAATCCGGTTCCAGACCCATGTCATGTAGGCCATGGCTTCAAAATAGAAGCCATTGGAGAAGCCAGAATCAACTCGCATGGTACGAACGACGTCGGCCATGGTACGGTTCCACCGTTTGGAGACGCCGTTCTGGGCGGGCGTGTAGGGCGTAGACGTCTCATGGTGGATACCGCGGGAGGTGAGAAAGGTCGTGGTCTCAGCCATGTACTCACCATCGCGATCGGAGCGAAAGCGGCAAAGAGACCGACCACACTCGCGCTCCACAAGGACAAGCCAATCCTGGATGGCTCGGGCGACATTGCTCTTCTGCCAAAGGCAGAAGATCCAGCATTAGCGAGAATGGTCGTCAGTGAGGGTGAGGACATAACGGCCATGCTCTCTGACGGACTCGGTGGGGAGAGGGTCCATGACATCATAATGGACCAGGTTGAGAGGGGCGGATACATGGGAGGAAGACAAAGGGTATGTGGACCGGTGCATCTTGTCCTGAGCGCAATCAATGCACTCTGTGAGGCACGGGAGAGGGAAAGTCTCCGGGTCAAGGCCATTGGCCGGCTGGGTGCGGAGCATGCTATCTACGACATCAGAGTGGACGTGGCAAAGGCATCGGTGCAAGAGGCAGGTTTGCTGAGAAAAGAGCGTGCTGGTGACAAATACATGGCTTGTGGCGGCCGACGGGGAGGGGACAGAAGGAGAGGAGGACAGACGAGGGACATGCCACAGGTTGCCACGGGCGGTATCGTGCATTACGACGAGACCGGACGGATGCAACAACACAGTGCCAACACCACGTGAGTGCACAACGTCCATGCTCATGCGGTCAAGGGCAGTGATGGAAAGGAGGCTGAGCTCGAGACCTAGGACGAAGAGGACATCAGTGAGAAATACATCACCGGCAGGACCACGGACCGGCAACACCTGTCCGGAGCCCGTCTGGACACCGAAGACATCGCCAACAGGACCGAACATACTAAAGGCCTCACGGGAGGCCGTCATGTGATGCGTGGCCACGGAATGGATGATCCAGGTCTCATCGAGGTCCCAGACCGGGGTCGCCAGATCGCTAACGATCACATGGCAGCAAGCAAGAGACGCGGACGTGGTGGAAGGGGGAACGAACCGAGACTGCCAGTAATCAAGCCACGCAACGTCGTCATGGAAAGGGATAGAGGAGACCACGGGAGACGACGAGACAGAAGAGGATACGGGACACGACTGCAGATCAATCTCAGTCATGCAGGGCTCGGCAGGGGAGCAGGAGTGACGCAACTCGCACTTCCCTGGGGGGGGAGGGCGAGGTAGGCTGAGCTGGAGCGCGATGAACTGCTCCAGCTGACACTCACGGAAGGACGGCCCCGGAGTGTAGACCGAGTGCGGAGTGATGGCACCGGAGCCCGGGTAGGAGGAGGACTATGCCGGTGAAGGAAACGGTGGTGCCGACGGCTACGGGTGGTGCTGTGGCGGCGCTGGTGTCGGTTGGACTAGCGGAGCCGTCGGAGTGGTGGAGCTGTTGGACGAGGCCGAGGCGTCAGGGCAGCAACCGCTACGGCGGCAGAGGTGAGACGGCGCTACCGCTGGCGACGCATGGTGGCGATGATGCGCGCCTCGTTCGTCGGTAGAGGGCACGTGTACCACCCGTGCCTGGGCTGGCCACAGTTGTGGCAGACCGAGCCACCACCGCTGGACTCGGTCGACGGCTGCTACTACTGTTGCTGCTGACCCTTGCCTTTCTTGTTCCGACGCTTCTTCTTCCCCGACGACGATGAGGTAGCTCTGACAGGGGAGGCGACGACCACGGAGGCGACGGCAGGGGAGGCGAGAGCCTCCGTGCACTGGAGTCGGGACTCCAGACGAGCTTCCTCAATCAGGAGGAAGAGCTCGTATGCCCAAGGCATGAGGGTGCCCTGGGCCGCCATGGTGGAGAGGACTTCCTGGGAGTAGTGCACGAAGACGTCCGCGTACGCGTTGGTGACACCGCGCTTGATGGTGAGGAGTGCGGCCAGAGGGGGTGGGGCAGAGGTGTCGAGGCGACGAAGGATGTCCTCCGCCCGCTGCCGGTAGGCGGTGACCGTCTTGGTCTCCCCCATGTGCAGGGAGTTGAACTCCCGCAGTAGACGGCTGGTCTCAGCCTCGATGTACAGGCGATGGGGACGAGTGAGGACGTGCCACGCGGCTGCAGGGTCTAGGGTGGCGCCGGCGGTGAAGTCGCCGAGGAAGGGCTGTAGGGCCAGGCGGGAAGCCGGAGGGGCGACGGGGACTAGGACACGTACGGTGCGACCAACGTCATACAACTGGTCGGCCGGGATGGGGTCATACGGGAGGGTGTAGTATGTCCACAGGTCCTCACCCTGCGCCCAGATCCGGAAGCTGAGCTCCCAGCTCCGGAACTGCTCGCCGGCCTGAAGTGGCAGGGGTGGCGTCTCAAAGTCCTTCTGCCTGCGTCCGGGGCCCAGAGTGGGGCCAAGGATGGAGGTCACTGTTTGCCGCTGGCGCTGAGTCTGCTGTTGCGCCAGGTAATGCATGGCAACGGACACAACGAGGTTGGCGTATCCTGGAGGGATTAATGGTGGCAGCATACTGGTGGGAGTCTGGGAGGCTAATGGTTGCAACGCTGCAAGCTGCTACGTCAAGGCGACGAGCTGTTGCTGAAGAGCAGCCAGGGGGTCAGGGTTGCCGCCAACGACGCCAGAGGGCTGCTACTACTGCTACTGCTGCTGCTACTACTACTACTGCTGCTGCTGCTACTGCTACTACTACCGCTGCTACTGCTACTGCTACTGCTGCTGTTGCTGTTGTTGCTACTGCTGCTGCATCCGCTGCAAGAAAGGGGGGCTGGGGGTCCCCCAAACAGAGGAGGACCCCTCCCCACTGGGGCTGTTAGCCATGGTTTGGTGCCCCTTGTGTTTTTAGTCTTTTTTTTCTGTGCTGCTGATGTCAGCAGTGACGTCAGCTTAGGGCGACTAACGTCTGCAGCTGCCGCCGCGTTATCTGTAGGGATACTGCTGTAGATGTCTCTCGTCCCTCCTTTTTTTCTCTTCCCCCCTTTTTTGTGTTGATGATGTCAGTCGTGACGTCAGAAGCGGGATGCTGACGTCAGTAGCGGCGGTTGTTGGGGCCGCTGCTGTAGCTGCTGCTGCTGCTACTGCTGCTGCTATTGCTGTTGTTATTGCTACTGTTGCGGCTGCTTACAGCATCAACTGCTGTTGCTACTGCTGCGGGCTACTACAGCTGCTGTGGCTACTGCAGTAGCTATGGCAGCTGTTGTAGCTGCGGTAGAGGCGCTGGTGGGGTGGGGGATTTTTTTTTCCTTTCGTCTGTCACAGCGGGCTTCGCTGCTCGCTGTGGGCAGCGGGCTGCGGGCAGCGAGCTCGTTGCTTGCTGCCAGCAGTCCGCTGCTCGCTACGAGCATCGGGCTCGCTACCAGCAGCCCGTCACTAATGGCGAGCTGCGGGCTGCGAGCACCAGCAGCCGCTGCTGGCTGCTGCCGACAGCTACTCGCTACTGCTGCTACTGCAACTGGCTGCTGCTATTACAGCTGGCTGTTGCTATGGCTTGCTGCTGCAGCTGCTACAACCTGCTGCTGCTACTGCTCGCTGCTGCTGCTGCTCGCTGCTATTGCTACTGCTTGCTACCGTTGCTGCCGATGCTGCGGGCTGCTGGTGCTCGCCGCCGCTGCTGCTTCCTACTGCGGGTTACTGCTGCTGCGGGCTACTGCGAGCTGCTACTGCTGCCGGCTACTGCTGCTGCACGCAGCTGCTACTGTCTGCTGCTGCCACTACTCGTTGCCGTTGCCTGCAACTGCTGCTGCTATTGCTTGCTGGTGCCAGTCACTGCACCCAGGTGATGTTACCGCGTGTGTCGTCACCCGCAGGTGTCAGACGCGACCTGCTGCTCACCGCCTCGCGTCACGCGTGGGGTTCAGTGCTGCCGAAAAAAATTCAGCAGCATTCCCCCTGGCCTAGTGGCTGTGGGAAAAAATCTGACGCCGCCACCAGGCGGGTCAATACTGCTAGAAAAAATCTGGCAGCATTTCCCCTGCACTGGCACGTATGGGGGTCCGCCGGCATTGTCTGGCACCTGTACGCCA
Organism: Penium margaritaceum; assembly: GCA_023375785.1. NCBI lineage: Eukaryota > Viridiplantae > Streptophyta > Zygnematophyceae > Desmidiales > Peniaceae > Penium > Penium margaritaceum. Next base: position 124,709 of record SZWC01006162.1, read on the forward strand.
GTCTTCTGCTGCTGCTGCTACGCTCTGTCTCTGATACCAAAATGGAAATGCTAGGCAACAGGTTGGGGTAGCAGCGTTGTTGATGCAGCGTGCGGGCTTCCACGCTCGTTGCTTAAGTCTGCTGCCCCCTCAGTCTGCTGCTCTAGAGTCGAAGTCTGGAAGCTCTGGGTTTGTTACTCAGAAACGCGCGTGCCAGTGTTAGCGCCAAAAAGGAGCTGAAAACTGAAAGTGACTGATGAGGAATGAAGAATGAGCAACAATGGGAGACCCCTCCAAGTTCTAGCTCCCCCCCACTAGTGTAGAACTTGTTACTCAGCTATCCAGCCAATCAGAAAATAGTCCTAGACCTATTTTCTGGCAGGCAGGATTTTCTCGGTGAGCTTTGCGAGATGCCCGACAGCCCAAAACCCGGGCGTCGTCCGTTTTGCCTGAAAACTGGACCATACCATAATACCGACGCAGCGAACACAGTCGTGCGGTCAGAATCAGCTAGAAAAATAACAGCAAAGAGTTATGACTGCCCAAACCCAGGTAGTGCCTACGGCAGTCAGTGATGCCAAACAGTGTCATACAACAAGAGACATGGACCCTAGGCACAGCATGATGCTGCAGACGCAATGGCACAACCAGAAACAACGCTGGGTGCATGTAGACAGCATCTGCAGTAGCAGTGACCGCCGGCGGCCCGACCGCCGAGGAGGCCTGCCGATGGAGTTGAGCGCATCGCCGGAGGGAGGAGGCTCTAGCGAACTATGAGTAGGCCTCAGTGTGCGTCGGCTCCACCGAACGACACTTCAGTAGCGTCGAGTCTCGCCGTCAGTCATCTGCACGCCGATGTACACAAGCCGGGAGGACACAACAGAGTACAATGAGAGATGCACGAAAACCAATAGTGTGCAACAAGGCCAGAGGTCACAACGTATCTGTGACACAGGAACCAACACTGTTGAGTTGTGGCCCGTCCATTAGCATTTGCCACACGGTTGTCAAGATAACTCTAGTCCTTGCGAGGAATTTCTTCCTAGACTAGCTTTCGAGCCCGGTTTCCATGTTTTGAATTATACTTCCATTGGCTGTTGCCGGACCTGCACATGTGTGCAATCGTTACTATCACAATGTGAGTCATCCTTGCCTATTCATACAACTTAACATGACCACTCGACCGTGTCCATGCACGTGCAGATCACTGATGCAGATACGACTGGCATCGTAGCACTATTGGGTGGTGGTGAGAAAATGTGTGGAAGCTTCCAAGCTACACGGCCGCTAACCAGGCGTCAGTGCCTCGTCAGACGGTGATGACAATCACAGGTCGTACACACAACGGCAAGAGTCTGGCTACGAGACACAGGTCAAAGTGTCAGAATGCTTCAATAGCATTTGCAGAGAGAGTGAACAAATTACAGATCTATAGCATAAATACCTGCCGCGGCGCACGGCGGGTGTCGCACGCGTCAGTGCAAGGTCTGTGCCAAAAATAGCCCAAAACCACCGTTTTGGCCGTAACTCCGCGCAGACAAGTCAGAACGCTACGCTGTCTGAAACTTAACGTACAGGATCTTAAGCCGGACGCTGTGACTGGTCGCATGCATGCATCTGGCATCAAACAGTGGACACACAATGCAAAACATGAAAATCGGGCCCACGGCCAGTCCATCGATAAAATCCCACAGGCTGCAGAAAAACTCCAGAAGGTCCCAGAAAGCATCCAGGACTGTGGGGCGGTCATTAGTAAGCTCCGATTATGTGGTCCATCGCCGGAAGACGCAGTGGCGCCGCCTGGTTCTACATCAGGGATCTGCACAGGCATGGACACGGCCGAGTGGTCACAGTAAGCTGCATAGGTCGACGGGAACATCACAAATCACAACACTCCCCCATGACCCGATGGTACGCATGTCCATACGAGTGCAACACTGAAATGAATGCAATAACGAGTGCAAAAATAGTCGTGAAACAGACAGAGACACACCTCACACTCAACTACTCTCAGGCGAGGGGCGAAGCCCCAAAAAACAAATGGCCACCAGAAACTTCCCGCAAGCTAGTACGTTAGTCAAGAAATCAGCACAGTACATGGCAGTGCCGACCCAGATGACGGAGATCACGTGACCCACCCGATCACGCACAAAATGATGCTCAACCGCAATGTGCTTCGTGCGAGCATGAAAAACACCAAACTTCTCCGTAATGGCAAGAGCACTCTGGTTGTCGCAGCGAAGCACAATGGCGGGCATTGTCTGACCCAACTCAAGGAACAGGCGCTGCAGCCACACTGCCTTAGCAGCCCCTACACCCAGACCAACATACTCTGCCTCCGACGAGCTATGTGCAATGCGGCCCTGCTTCCCGCTGCATCAGGACACAACGGTACCACCGAGCAGGAACACATAGCCGGTGCGACTGCGTCCATCGGGACTCCATGCCGAGTCACTGTCGGTGTAGCCGTCAAGAACCACTAAACACTGCTGGTGAAAGTAGATTCCGAGGTACCGTGTGGAGACCACGTATCGCACCACTCGCACAGCCGGATGAAGGGCTCTAGCATGTGGAGCCTGCGAAAACCGTTTAAGGAGATTAAAGGCAAAAGTGATGTCGGGGCGTGTGGTAGTGGCCAGGTACATCAGGGATCCGATGAGACGGAGGTACAATGCCGCATGCACTGTCTCTCCCAGCTGTGTGGGATCATCCATCTTTCGGGCATCCTGCCCGTCAGGTGTGAGGGGTGTGGAGGCTGTGGGCACTACACCAAAGAGGTCACTGAAACGCTCCCCTACAACCCGTGCGTATCGGGCCTGATGCAACAGAAGTGTCCGACGTCTGTGGTTTTGGATGATCTCTATGCCAAGAAACACCGATGCAGGACCAAGATCCTTCATCCTGTAGGCGGTCTGGAAGACCGCCTTGGCCTCCTTCACGGCCTCCATGGAGGGAGACACGATCAGGAGGTCGTCCACATAGACATTTATGCTTAATCAATCCAAATCCATACACACCCTGATTTGTGTACAAGAATAAAACATATGACAAGTCTCCTTCTAAGAATGAGTTCTAGAACAAGAGAAACATTTCTTGGAAATTTCTTATATGTGTATCATACATACATTCATTTGTGTACATCTCTTTGGAACATTCATTGAACTTACCCGAGTTTTTAATGATGTATATCTTTTCAAGGAATGATTAAATGACATTCCTTTGCTAAAAACATTGTACAAATATGTTTTTTACTATATGTGATATAGGTTGTGCCAGAGGAGCATTCCGTGTCAATCATGTAATATTTGATATGACACTATCTTGTGTAGAAACATCATCGCTACTAACGAAGGTAATTTCTGCATGAAGCGGAGTATATTTTGCCGATGAAGAGCGACATAACTGCAATAGCCTGGCTGGCTCGAAAGCGACAGTCAAGTTCTTGCTGCCACTGTCGCTCGAGCGGCAATCAGAAGATTATTTTTGTCTGCTTCAGTGAGGAGAAGGGGGTTAGAAGGGGAGGTGCCAATCGTATACCGGTTCGTATAACGTCGAGGTATCGAAGGAACCGTTTCCTGCATGAAAAGGCCCACGGAAATAGATGGTACAGTCAACAAAGATAGACTGAGAAGTCACATTATTTTACTCCAATTTGCAGGGGATATGAGTTTTGGGGTTTGGCACATACGAGATCGAGAGATGGAGTGGAGCACCGATGGAGATCGACAATCGACCTCCCC
>SZWC01006162.1:129165-144240 GCA_023375785.1 Penium margaritaceum
TTTGGGGGGGGGGGGGGGGAGGGGATGGTATCGACACTCAACCCCCCCGCCGACGTTGAAGTGAATTCGGGGATTGTTTCAGATGGTGTACCCGAAAAGTCGCATAATTAGTACAGAAGTGTATAGTTGCACTTGTGTTTTTTTTTGCGTACGTACGATACACTACCCACTACTCTCCTCCGATACACTTGTAGTGTTTTGGGAGTGGAGGAGGGTATCGACGCTCGATTCCCCCCTCCTCCCCTGACATCGAAGTGAATTGGGGGATTGTTTCTGATGGTGTATCAGATAATTAGTATTTTTAGTACACTAGTGTATAGTCACACATATGTTTCTTTTGCATACGTACGATACATTACCCGCTATTCTCCCCCGATACACTCGTCGAGTTTGGAGGGTGGAGGGGGGATGGACGTTCGATCCCCCCTCCTCCCAAGATGAAAAGAGTTTCAGGAGTGCATCTAAACGACTTCCGATTCAATGCACAAGTTTATCAAAACAGTTGTGTACTCATATTAACATGCGTACGATACATTAACTGCGACACACCCCCAAAACACACGAGTTCATTTGGGAGGGGGAGGTCGGCGAGATGTGACATACGAAGATACTTTAGTGTCCACAGTTTTGCCCGTCCACAATACACTCCCCAATAATCTCGCTAGATACACTTCGAGGAGTGGAGGGGGGGGGGACGTGGGAGACCGCCACCGACATCGAAAGCTTTAAGCGAATTCTGTGGCCATGATCTCCTGAACGTCGAGCGAAAAATAGAGGTCAATAGTATGTTTTGACAAACGATGGTATAGACGGAAATACCCAATGTAACGTTTATAGAAAGACGTAGCAAGGACCAAATCAACTACAAGCATATGTGAATAGGACTTACAAGGATAATATACAGCAAAATTTAATAAATTCCCATGCGTCTTTAAACAAAATATTTACCCAATCACTTGTCTAAGCGTGTTAAAAGTGGTTTACACTCTTACGAAACCTTCGAGAAGGTTCCAACATCGTACGTGTAGTATACATGGATCACATAGTGTATAAGAGAGGCACGATTAAGCATACCTCCACATAGACCAGGATGGCGGTGAATCGCTCAGGCGACCGTCGGATAAAGAGAGAGGGATCTGCCTCACTCTGTACATATCCCGCACGAGTCAGAGTGCCTGTAATCTCCTGGTTCCAGCGCCGAGGAGACTACTTGACTCTGTACAAGGACTTGTGCAAGCGCCTGACCTTGTCACCGTCCTCAAAGCCTGGTGGCTGAGCCACGTAAAACTCCTCATCCAGAGAGCCATGGAGGAACAAATTGTTCACATCCATCTGGTGCACTCAGTCATGTTGAGCCACCACACCAAACAGAGCGCGAGCTGAGGTCATGCGGCCAACAGGGGCAAAGGTGTCAGTGTAATCAATGCCCTCGATCTAGGAATACCGCTTGATGACCAACGGAGCCTTGTGGCGTTCCAGTGAACCATCTGGCCTCAGTTTCTTGCGAAAGACCCAGTTGACCTGAATAGCCTTCCTCCCAGGTAGAAGGTCGACTAGCTCGTAAACTCCATGCTCTCGGATGACACAAAGCTCATCCTCATAGGCAATACGCCAGCCTTTTCATCCTCTGATGAGAGAGCCTCCCTCAGTGTGCTCGGATCAGGTGCCATCAAGGGGGAGCTCTAAGTGGCGAGTGCACACGCCTCAGAGCTGGACAGGACGACCACAAGGTTAGCTTCTCCATCACAAGCACTGCGAAACTTGCGAGTGACCAGATCATACCCTACATGGCACGCTGGGTGTACCTCTCTGTGATCTGTGCGGGCACTCAGGCCTAGGGCCTTTGTGCTGGGATCACGACTCGCAATGTTGCGAGTGGAGCGCCTAGGTGCGGGACCGGACACACATTGGACTTCAGGGACCAGTGGTAAAAAACGACCACCGGGCTTACGCGAGTAACATGGACTTGAGGGGCTCACCCCAGGCTCAGAGACAGGTGCGACCACATCTGGTGAGGAGTGAGGCAAAGGGTCTGGTGATGTAGTGTGAGGATGATGATGCTGAGATGCTGGTGAAATGACACGAGACACAGGGCTAGGTGTAGCAGCAGGGGCAAGTGTAGGGTCACGCACAAAGGCAGGAGAGATAGGCTGGATTGGAGAGGTCTTTGGGTTGACAGCTATGATCGCTGGATGATCAAGAGCCGGAGACCAAGAAGTAGAGGGGGCTCTAACGGACACACCAGCCAGGCGAGAGGTGCTCGTAGGCGCAGAATCCTCCATCAGTCGAGAATCCTCAGACGTAGGAACGTGCATGACGGACATCGACGTGATAGAAGTCAGGTCACGATAGGTGAGGGAATCAAAGAGGAGTGTGTCGCGAGACTCAAAGATGCGACGTTGGACGGGGTCCCAAAAATGCCAGGCCTTCAATCGCAGGGAGATGCCTACAAAGGCACACAAGCGACCCCGCGAGGAGACCTTGGACCCATGCTGTTCCTCCATGTACCACACAGAATCCATGGATCCCCCGACAAGAGCGAGATGCAGATCGACACGGTGGCCAAACTAGAGCTCGTACGGTGTAACGTGGTCTGGAACGGGACTGTGCGGGAGGCAGTTCCAGACTCATGTCATGTAGGGAAATCCTTCAAATGCGAAGGATTCTGGGAGACCGCACTCAGACCGCATAGCACGGACCGCATCCTCCATGGTGCGGTTCCAGCGCTCAAAGACACCGATCTGCTGAGGAGTAGTAGGTGCAGGAACCTGTTAAAAAACCCGTAGCTCAGCAAAGAAACTGTCCATCTCACTAAGAAACTCGCCGCCAAGATCCAAACGGAATGTATGCAGTGTGTGGCGGGACTGACGCTCAGCCATCACTAGCCAGAGGCAAACTACGAGAGAGGAATCGCTCTTCTGGCCCAGGCTGTAGACCCACCGCAACCGAGTGAAGTCATCAGCCAGGGTTAGGACGTATCGGGCCCGATCGGACAAAGACTCGACAGGGAGAGGAAGGAGAAGGTCCAAATGGACCAACTCAAGAGGGTAAAGAGCTCGAGAACGGGAGTCAGGGTAGGTGCAGCGATGCATCTTACCCTGAGCGCAGAAGAGACAGTTGGTCTTGGGCGGCTTCTCAAAAGAGGGCACGTCAAGACCGAGTGTGGTCTGTGTCTGAATGAGCTTCAACACACTGTCGGAGCCCACATGATACAGACAACGATGTAGCAGTCACTCGTGCTCAGCAGAGAGATCGCCACTGACAAACACACGAGTGGGAGGGACAGGGGAGCCAGGAGAAGAAGAGATCCGAGGGACACGATACAGGCCATCCACGACGGAGGAACAAAGAACAACGGTACGGGTATCAACAGCGGTCACAGTCGCGGAGTCTGCAGTGTGCTCCACAGAGAGTCCCATGAGTGTGCAGGCACACACAGAAAGCAAGATGAGCTCAAGGTCAGGCACGAAAAGCACCTCGAAAAGATAGAAGGGCCCAGAGGGACCATCAAAGCACACAACCCAACACCCAGGACCAGCAACGACTGACCAGAGCCTGTGCGAACAGAGCAAACAAACGCAATAGGACCAAGGACGATGAAGTCACTACGACGAGAGGTCATGTGGTGAGTGGCACCAGAATCGATGATCCAGGTGCCACCAGGATCACGACCGGAGGACGTCAGTGTGCAACGGGCAATAGAACACTCGGCCTCTGACAGGCGTTGAGCAACATGTGAGGAGGTACAACGAAGGGCACAAAGGTGAGACTCATGAATCCAAACGGTACTGTCTGGCCCATCATCATCACATGGTACCTGTGCCCCCCGACACGAGTCATCACGAGCTACGAGAAAAGATGAACAAACAGACTGTGAACCACCCGACTGTGACGACACACTCGCACCTCCCTAAAAGCGAAGCGCCCAAAGGTGACAGAGCTCGACAATGGTGCGGTCACGTGGGTCCAGATCGCCACTGCTCGTCAGCGGGGTAGCGGGAACTGCTGCAGTCGTAGTCGCCGCGTGACGAGAGGCTGTGCTGCTTGACGCAGACCGCAGTGCGTGGGCAGCCTAAAGACCGCGAGTGATCCGCACCCTGTCCAGCGGCTGCTCACACTTGGTGTAGCGATGAGCGCCTCCACAGTTGTAGCAGTAAACAGTACGCCCACTGCTACTGCCCGGTGACTACTACTGCTGTGAATGCTGCTGGCCCAAACCGCGCCTCTTTTTCCCCTTCTTCCCCTATGCCGCTGCTGCCACACCCTACGTCTGATTTGGTGTAATCGAGGTGGAAGAGGAAGAGGAGGATGTGCCAGAGGATGGAGGAGCGGACTGCAAGAAGGGCGTCGGTGGCGACGCGATGACCGCTATAGCAAGGGGACTCTCCTGATGGGCCACGGCTTCCTCACGGCGGAAGTCACTTGGAGGAAAAGCTGATTTGCCGAAGGAAGAAGCTGAAGGGAGGTGGAGAAGGGCTCGAGCACGGAGTTTCTGTAACTCGTGACGATGTCTGCATGCTCAAGATGAACTCCGAGCACGAGCGTGCGAAGAACCCATAGCTGTGTACCTCCTAAGGTCCCAAGGCGCGTGTGGATGCACATGGCCCGCCGCCAGTAGTCGGCTGCGGGCTCGGCAGGTCCCTGATGAAGGGAGTGAAAGGCGCAAATGTGAGCCGCGCGGGTGGCGTGCGTCTTTGTAGCCAGCAGGGACAATGCTAGGTCCCAGCCCCAATGTGGATCAGGACCCATGCCTGTGCCGACCTCTCCAAGGAACGGGCAGAAGTCCACGACGGTCTCGCGCGGCATGGAGTAAAGGAGTCCGTGCATCGCCCTGACCGCTGTCAGCACCTGTGCGCGATCTGTAACCTGGTACGGACTGTGTTAGTAGGGCCATACTCCCTATTATCACAGTCCGTAGTGGCCTTGACCTGGAAAGAATCTCCCAGCAGTCAAAGCCGTCCTCGCTGACATATCGTGGGGGCGGTGTCTCGAAGTCCTTGGGTTGCCGCTCCGTAGGGAGAGCAACCACAGGCTGAGAAGGACGAGGAATGGGGAAGGAAAGACCGAGACGAGGAAAGTCACTGGGGTAGGAATCAGGCGAGGATCGGATCTCCGGGAGAAAGGAGCCAGATGTGTGTGGGGGTTGAGAACTCGTCTGAAGCTGGTAGAGACGCTCCTGAAGCACGCGAATCTTGCTCTCGTGAGTACCATCCCCCAGACCTGGCATGTCAGGGTCCTCATCCCAAGGATCAAGAGGTCGCAGATCGCGTACTGCTCCTGTCATCGGTGCAGATGCTGACTGGTGTGCAGAGGGTATGACACCACCGACTCCCTCGGAGGTCTGTCGTGGGGTCGTGGTCTGACCACGAAGAAGCTCAGTGAGCGTATGGATGGCGTCAGTCTGCTTCTACTGCTGTAGACGACGCATCTCATGCTGCGGGCTCCGGAGATCCTCAATAGCATGCGAGCGTGGGCTCATGACCCCTGAAGAGGAGGAAGAGGGATCTAGTGGTCCTTTGCCTTTGTCACTGGTCGGAGCCATGTCAATGCTCAGTATGGGCCAGGATGTCAAACTGGTCGGATTACATAACCGCCAGCGTTTCTCGTGGATTTGAAACACTGGCAATGTTTGACATTTCGACCCGAAAATTTGACCAAGGCAAGTGCTGACGTCAGCACAGGCCTGATGACGTCAGTAAGGAAAACGCTGATGTCGGAACGTTTTTTTACAACCCTCGCGGTTATTGCCCCGCTACGCAAGGGGTGGCTGCTCCGCGGCAGCCGAGCGAAAGCTGCGCTGAAGCTTCGTAGCAGCTTCCGCTCAGCTGCTACTGCTGCTGCTGCGCCGACGCGTGCAGTAGTAGTTGCGCAGCTGCTTGGGCAGCTGTGGTAGCAGCTGCGCGCTGCTGCTGTGCTGCGGTGCAACTGCACACTGCTACTGTTGCTGCAAGCTGCTGCTGTTGCGTACTGCTGCTATAGTGTTGCGCTACTGTGCTGCTGCTACTGCTCGATACTCCTGCTGCTCTGCGCTACTTCTTGTTGCTGTTGCTGGCTGCTCGCTGCTCACAGCTCGTCGGTCGTCGCTCGCTACTCGCTGCTTTCCGCTGCTGCTGTTGTCCGCTGCCACCTCCTGCAGCTGCTGCCTGCTGCTGCTACTACTAGCGCCGGTGCCAGTAGCTCCTGGCAGCTGCCGCCTGCCGCTGCTGTTGCTGCTAGTGGCTGCTGCTGCTGCCAGCAGCAGCTGTTGCTGCACTCTCACGTGCTGAAGGCGGATGATGTCGGCCGTAGTCGGGTTACGTCGACAGGCCCCAGTGACTCGGCTATAGCTATGACGCTCACTGCTGCTGCTCTGTTGCGTCTCTGCTGTGCAGCTCGGTGAGAACAGTCTCGCTGCTCTGATACCATGAGAAGATGAGTGGAAGCTTCCTAGCAACACGACCGCTGACTAGGCGTCAGTGCCTCGTCAGACAGTGACGACAGTCACAGGTCGTACAAACAACGGCAAGAGTCTGGCTAGGAGACACAAGTCAAAGTGTCAGAATGCTTCAATAGCATTTGTAGAGAGAGTGAACAAATGACAGATCCACAGCATAAATACCTATCGCGGCGCCCGCCGGGTGTCGCATGCGGCCATGCAAGGTCTGTCAAAAAAGCGGCCCAAAACCACTGTTTTGGCCGTAACTTTACGCAGACAAGCCAGAACGCTACGCCGTCAAACCTAAACGTGTAGGATCTCAAGCCGGACGCTATGATTGGTCACATGCATGCATCTGGCATCAACCGGTGGACACACAATGCAAAACATGCAATGGGCCCATGTCCAGTCCACTGACAAAATCCTACAGGTTGTAGAAAAGCTGCAGAAGGTCTTCGACAACATCCAGGACTCTGGGGTGGCCGTCGTTAAACTGCGAGTAGGTGGTCCATCACCAGACGACGCATCGACGACACCTGGGTCCGCATCAGGGATCTGCACGGGCATGGACACAGCTGAGTGGCCACAATAAACTGTACAGGTCGACAGAAACGTCACAAATCACAACAGGTGGCCCATCCATCAGTAGCTGTTAGACTGCTCCCACATTGTCCCGATTGCTTGCTCGGGCCTTTTGCCATTTTCATCATCCAATAGGATGTTCTTAGTGCACGCTTTTTTGCCCGATTTGCATGTCTTGTATTTTACGTTCATGGTCATTGCCAGACCCATGCATGCATGCAGCCATTCCTTCCGGCTCAACGTTCTACATCCATAGGTTCATAAGGTTCTGAATTTGGATGACTGCGTAGATTCACGGCCAAAACACTGGTTTTGGACGAGATGAAGAACAAGTTGGCATCCATAGGTTCAGAAGGTTCCGAATTTATGATCCCTCGCTTGCGTCTGGTACAACGAGGATCAGCATGGGTCCAAGGTCTCATCTCGGGGTTGCATGTGTGCCTTCCTTGGAAAATTCTGCAGTCGAAGTTTTGACTCTTTTAAGACCCCGGTCACTAATACATTGTCAAGTCTAGAGATGCTCTCTTCTTTGATGTGCTCACATACCGTGACCTGTCGAACATTTTGTTATTAGCCGCTCAACACGTTCCCACTTGTGTGGCTTCCTATCGGATGGGGAATTCTAGACATGCGGATGGCGCCGTCCAAACCTCCTCTCTTGTGGTCCGGTCTCCGACGGATAACGATCCAGCTGTCTTGGCTGTGGGTCTAGTGGCTTTGTCCCTACTGATACGCCTGATCGAGTGCTGGTTTGAGTCCCCTCACGCACACTTGGTCGTATTCGTGTATCAGTCCCTAAAGGTACACCTGATCTCTTGTATGTGTCAGTCCCTTCTAGCACACCTCACCCTATGCCGGTGGCGTTCCCCCTTGACACACTTAGTCCTATGTCTGCGCCTCTTCCCCCTGTATGCGAGCAAGCGCCAATCCATGAGTCCCCTGTAGTTGCACCCTCTCCCCTTCTCTGTGAGCCTGCAGCCTCGCAGAGAAGGGGAGAGGGTGCCGTTCGGAACGACACCCTCTCATAGGAGTATCCTGATGACGAGGTGCTCAACCTCGAAGCCACAACCACAAGAACCGGAGGAGCGGATCCCTCGACGATGCCTCATTTAGGAACGATAAAGGGGACGTTATCGGATAAGGAAGCAAAGTTGTGGCATGGTGCTTGTGAGGCTGAGAGCTGTCTGTGAGCACAATGTCTATGAAATTGTCAACTTCCGGCCTGGGCGGAAGGCTATAGAGGCCAAGTGAGTTCTTCGCAAGAAGGTGAAGCGTGAACCAAATTTATGATATCTGCTTGTCAGGTAAAGCTTGTCGTGTACGCTACCCCCGTGGGCCTCGGCACATATTTATGTTATTTGCTTGTCAGTGCTAAGCTATTGACGCTAATGAGACTTTGCACATTTCACTAGCTCAACCCTTGCTGTTCCGCACACCAACGTGCTTACTAATGCGTCGGCCGACTCAGCAGCATCGCCATGTCATCGACAACAAGGATAGGAAGCTTCCTAGCACTTTCTGAGCCTCTTTCCCTCGTATCTTTTGGTACTCCAAAATTTGTTTTCTCACCCATTGGCTACTTATGTTGCAATGCCTGGTGTGCATGCAATCAGACTCGGGCTTTCCTTCCCTCTCCACCAACTGCAATTGTGTAACAAAGAAGGTGTTCAACACAAGTTTCACCCATGATTCTGAAGGTCATATGTCCTGTTCTTGCTAAGTTTGATAGGTGTGTCCTGGTCATTCCTATTCGCGAACAATTACCCCATTGGTTGTTCGTTTTCCATACCTATTTGTTTGCTCTCTCACCAGCTTCAGGTGAAACATCCTCTTCACTGTCCATTCCATTCATGAAACACCCAGTTCATTGGCCCATACAGGAGTGATGCACAACCCTAGTCACCTTTTGCTNGCAGCATCGCCATGTCATCGACAACAAGGATAGGAAGCTTCCTAGCACTTTCTGAGCATCTCTCTCTCTCTCTCTCTCTCTCTCTCTCTCTCACACACACACACACACACACACACACACACATATCTTTCGGTACTCCAAAATTTGTTTCCTCACCCATTGGCTACTTATGTTGCAATGCCTGGTGTGCATGCAATCAGACTCAGGCTTTCCTTCCCTCTCCACCAACTGCAATTGTGTAACAAAGCAGGTGTTCAACACAAGTTTCACCCATGATTCTGAAGGTCATATGTCCCCTTCTTGCTACGTTCGATAGGTGTGTCCTGGTCATTCCTATTCACGAACAATTACCCCATTGGTTGTTCGTTTTCCGTTTTTGTTTGTTTGCTCTCTTGCCAGCTTCAGGTGAAATATCCTCTTCACTGTCCATTCCATTCCTGAACACCCAATTCATTGGCCCATACAGGGGTGATGCACAACCCTAGTCACCTTTTGCTGCTTCCCACGGTCTCTTGCCTTGCAGCACATTGACTGCACAAAAGAAGCAACACCTCCTACCACCACAAGGAAAAATGAAACGTGTAGTAGGGCAAGGACGTTTCGTGGGCTCATCAGAGAGTGGACATGTTTTGGCGAAGTCTGATCATCCACAACCACAGGGTCGGTAGAACCCTGTCCAAGCAGCTTGCTCCCACTTCTCCCGAGAGTGCTTCTCCTTCCATTCGCACTTGAGATGGGGGAAACAAGAGTGATACTCGAATTCCGCGCACCATCAGCGTTGGAATAGACCGGGTTCATCTTTTCTTCCGTCATCGGGAATGATTCTGGCGGTAACTGCACAGATTGCTGCTGCGAGCACGTGTCCACAGCCACGGTTGAACTTTTGACACCCCAAACTGAGACAGCAGGGTCGGCAGGCTGCTCTCGGCCCACTCTCATTTCACACATGGTAGCAGCGTCATTGTAGATCACTCTTGAGGTTCTCTGAGAGGGTGAGACGAGCTGTTGCTGCTGCTGCTGCTGCTGCTGCTTCTGCTGCTCTTGCAGTTGCTGCTGCTGGTACTTCTGCTGCTCTTGTTGTTGCGGCTGGTGCTGCGTTTGCTGCGGGAGCTCTGCTGCGGTAGCCCTTGCAGTCAGTCCAAACACATCCAACGCATTTCCCAGTTGACTTGCGATCAAACCGCTCACACGACGCTCCTGCCGTTGCTGGGAATGCAAGTGAGCGTGTGGCTCGTCCAGCTGTTCGCGCAGCCTGTCCTTTGGCTGATGTGGAGGGTCGCCCATGTGCCACGTCAGCACTTCCCTGGGCACCGCCAGGTGACCGAGGGCGTGCACGGCGGCGTCCGCAACGGCTGGCCTCACCCATCGGATGAGGTTCGATGCGTCCACCGTCTGCGCACGCGCAGCAAGGCAATGAGCAGTGCCGCGTCGACCTAACACACCAGACAGGACACAAACTGGCTGGGACACAAACTGGCTGGGACACAAACTGGCTGGGACACAAACTGGCTGGGACACAAACTGGCTGGGACACAAACTGGCTGGGACACAAACTGGCTGGGACACAAACTGGCCGGGACACAAACTGGCCAGGACACAAACTGGCCGGGACACAAACTGGCCAGGACACAAACTGGCCGGGACACAAACTGGCCAGGACACAAACTGGCCGGGACACAAACTGGCCAGGACACAAACTGGCCGGGACACAAACTGGCCAGGACACAAACTGGCCGGGACACAAACTGGCCAGGACACAAACTGGCCGGGACACAAACTGGCCAGGACACAAACTGGCCGGGACACAAACTGGCCAGGACACAAACTGGCCGGGACACAAACTGGCCAGGACACAAACTGGCCGGGACACAAACTGGCCAGGACACAAACTGGCCGGGACACAAACTGGCCAGGACACAAACTGGCCGGGACACAAACTGGCCAGGACACAAACTGGCCGGGACACAAACTGGCCAGGACACAAACTGGCCGGGACACAAACTGGCCAGGACACAAACTGGCCGGGACACAAACTGGCCAGGACACAAACTGGCCGGGACACAAACTGGCCAGGACACAAACTGGCCGGGACACAAACTGGCCAGGACACAAACTGGCCGGGACACAAACTGGCCAGGACACAAACTGGCCGGGACACAAACTGGCCAGGACACAAACTGGCCGGGACACAAACTGGCCAGGACACAAACTGGCCGGGACACAAACTGGCCAGGACACAAACTGGCCGGGACACAAACTGGCCAGGACACAAACTGGCCGGGACACAAACTGGCCAGGACACAAACTGGCCGGGACACAAACTGGCCAGGACACAAACTGGCCGGGACACAAACTGGCCAGGACACAAACTGGCCGGGACACAAACTGGCCAGGACACAAACTGGCCGGGACACAAACTGGCCAGGACACAAACTGGCCGGGACACAAACTGGCCAGGACACAAACTGGCCGGGACACAAACTGGCCAGGACACAAACTGGCCGGGACACAAACTGGCCAGGACACAAACTGGCCGGGACACAAACTGGCCAGGACACAAACTGGCCGGGACACAAACTGGCCAGGACACAAACTGGCCGGGACACAAACTGGCCAGGACACAAACTGGCCGGGACACAAACTGGCCAGGACACAAACTGGCCGGGACACAAACTGGCCAGGACACAAACTGGCCGGGACACAAACTGGCCAGGACACAAACTGGCCGGGACACAAACTGGCCAGGACACAAACTGGCCGGGACACAAACTGGCCAGGACACAAACTGGCCGGGACACAAACTGGCCAGGACACAAACTGGCCGGGACACAAACTGGCCAGGACACAAACTGGCCGGGACACAAACTGGCCAGGACACAAACTGGCCGGGACACAAACTGGCCAGGACACAAACTGGCCGGGACACAAACTGGCCAGGACACAAACTGGCCGGGACACAAACTGGCCAGGACACAAACTGGCCGGGACACAAACTGGCCAGGACACAAACTGGCCGGGACACAAACTGGCCAGGACACAAACTGGCCGGGACACAAACTGGCCAGGACACAAACTGGCCGGGACACAAACTGGCCAGGACACAAACTGGCCGGGACACAAACTGGCCAGGACACAAACTGGCCGGGACACAAACTGGCCAGGACACAAACTGGCCGGGACACAAACTGGCCAGGACACAAACTGGCCGGGACACAAACTGGCCAGGACACAAACTGGCCGGGACACAAACTGGCCAGGACACAAACTGGCCGGGACACAAACTGGCCAGGACACAAACTGGCCGGGACACAAACTGGCCAGGACACAAACTGGCCGGGACACAAACTGGCCAGGACACAAACTGGCCGGGACACAAACTGGCCAGGACACAAACTGGCCGGGACACAAACTGGCCAGGACACAAACTGGCCGGGACACAAACTGGCCAGGACACAAACTGGCCGGGACACAAACTGGCCAGGACACAAACTGGCCGGGACACAAACTGGCCAGGACACAAACTGGCCGGGACACAAACTGGCCAGGACACAAACTGGCCGGGACACAAACTGGCCAGGACACAAACTGGCCGGGACACAAACTGGCCAGGACACAAACTGGCCGGGACACAAACTGGCCAGGACACAAACTGGCCGGGACACAAACTGGCCAGGACACAAACTGGCCGGGACACAAACTGGCCAGGACACAAACTGGCCGGGACACAAACTGGCCAGGACACAAACTGGCCGGGACACAAACTGGCCAGGACACAAACTGGCCGGGACACAAACTGGCCAGGACACAAACTGGCCGGGACACAAACTGGCCAGGACACAAACTGGCCGGGACACAAACTGGCCAGGACACAAACTGGCCGGGACACAAACTGGCCAGGACACAAACTGGCCGGGACACAAACTGGCCAGGACACAAACTGGCCGGGACACAAACTGGCCAGGACACAAACTGGCCGGGACACAAACTGGCCAGGACACAAACTGGCCGGGACACAAACTGGCCAGGACACAAACTGGCCGGGACACAAACTGGCCAGGACACAAACTGGCCGGGACACAAACTGGCCAGGACACAAACTGGCCGGGACACAAACTGGCCAGGACACAAACTGGCCGGGACACAAACTGGCCAGGACACAAACTGGCCGGGACACAAACTGGCCAGGACACAAACTGGCCGGGACACAAACTGGCCAGGACACAAACTGGCCGGGACACAAACTGGCCAGGACACAAACTGGCCGGGACACAAACTGGCCAGGACACAAACTGGCCGGGACACAAACTGGCCAGGACACAAACTGGCCGGGACACAAACTGGCCAGGACACAAACTGGCCGGGACACAAACTGGCCAGGACACAAACTGGCCGGGACACAAACTGGCCAGGACACAAACTGGCCGGGACACAAACTGGCCAGGACACAAACTGGCCGGGACACAAACTGGCCAGGACACAAACTGGCCGGGACACAAACTGGCCAGGACACAAACTGGCCGGGACACAAACTGGCCAGGACACAAACTGGCCGGGACACAAACTGGCCAGGACACAAACTGGCCGGGACACAAACTGGCCAGGACACAAACTGGCCGGGACACAAACTGGCCAGGACACAAACTGGCCGGGACACAAACTGGCCAGGACACAAACTGGCCGGGACACAAACTGGCCAGGACACAAACTGGCCGGGACACAAACTGGCCAGGACACAAACTGGCCGGGACACAAACTGGCCAGGACACAAACTGGCCGGGACACAAACTGGCCAGGACACAAACTGGCCGGGACACAAACTGGCCAGGACACAAACTGGCCGGGACACAAACTGGCCAGGACACAAACTGGCCGGGACACAAACTGGCCAGGACACAAACTGGCCGGGACACAAACTGGCCAGGACACAAACTGGCCGGGACACAAACTGGCCAGGACACAAACTGGCCGGGACACAAACTGGCCAGGACACAAACTGGCCGGGACACAAACTGGCCAGGACACAAACTGGCCGGGACACAAACTGGCCAGGACACAAACTGGCCGGGACACAAACTGGCCAGGACACAAACTGGCCGGGACACAAACTGGCCAGGACACAAACTGGCCGGGACACAAACTGGCCAGGACACAAACTGGCCGGGACACAAACTGGCCAGGACACAAACTGGCCGGGACACAAACTGGCCAGGACACAAACTGGCCGGGACACAAACTGGCCAGGACACAAACTGGCCGGGACACAAACTGGCCAGGACACAAACTGGCCGGGACACAAACTGGCCAGGACACAAACTGGCCGGGACACAAACTGGCCAGGACACAAACTGGCCGGGACACAAACTGGCCAGGACACAAACTGGCCGGGACACAAACTGGCCAGGACACAAACTGGCCGGGACACAAACTGGCCAGGACACAAACTGGCCGGGACACAAACTGGCCAGGACACAAACTGGCCGGGACACAAACTGGCCAGGACACAAACTGGCCGGGACACAAACTGGCCAGGACACAAACTGGCCGGGACACAAACTGGCCAGGACACAAACTGGCCGGGACACAAACTGGCCAGGACACAAACTGGCCGGGACACAAACTGGCCAGGACACAAACTGGCCGGGACACAAACTGGCCAGGACACAAACTGGCCGGGACACAAACTGGCCAGGACACAAACTGGCCGGGACACAAACTGGCCAGGACACAAACTGGCCGGGACACAAACTGGCCAGGACACAAACTGGCCGGGACACAAACTGGCCAGGACACAAACTGGCCGGGACACAAACTGGCCAGGACACAAACTGGCCGGGACACAAACTGGCCAGGACACAAACTGGCCGGGACACAAACTGGCCAGGACACAAACTGGCCGGGACACAAACTGGCCAGGACACAAACTGGCCGGGACACAAACTGGCTGGGACACAAACTGGCTGGGACACAAACTGGCTGGGACACAAACTGGCCGGGACACAAACTGGCCGGGACACAAACTGGCCGGGACACAAACTGGCCGGGACACAAACTGGCCGGGAAACAAACTGGCTGGGACACAAACTGGCTGGGACACAAACTGGCTGGGACACAAACTGGCTGGGACACAAACTGGCTGGGACACAAACTGGCTGGGACACAAACTGGC
>SZWC01006163.1:28904-42056 GCA_023375785.1 Penium margaritaceum
GGCAAGGCCAGAAGGAGGATCATAGCTTGCAACTGAGAGTCGACCTCCCAACCCGTGGCCACGCACTCCGCTGCGAGGGACTCAATCTGCTGCATGATCTCCATGATGTTGTCGCCTTCGTTGGCTCGGAGGGTGACGAGCCGTTTGAAGATGAAGAGCTGGTTGGCAAGATTGCTTGACTGGTAGATGGAGCAGAGTTTTGACCATGCGTCCGCGGCCAGGGTGCATCCTTGGATGTGCCCAAGTTGTGGTGGGCATAACGCGGACACAAGGAGCGCCAACGCCTTTTTGTTGCGCTTCTTGTATGCCTCCTTCACCTCAGCCGTTGCAGTCTCCGGCGGAGCAGTCTCATCCCTTTTTACAAGCTCAAGAAGTCCCTTGTCGTCGAGGAAGACCTCAAACTGCCACCTCCACAAGGCGAATCCTGTCCCATCAAACTTAAGGACAGCGCGGCTGCTCTCTTGCTCGCTGGTTGCCATGTCTTGCTGTTGGAAGCGTGAAATCAAGCTGGCTTTGAACCCCTTAGAGGCGTGGGCCCATAACCCTTTGTTGGCCTGAGGGTGAGTGTGCACCCTGGAGGGTCCCTAGCAGTGGCTGGTTCACACCACCAACTGTTTTTGGAGAGACTGAAACTGTGGAGGCAACTCGTTCCAAGGATGGCAGAAAACTAGTCAAAGAGTGTGGCAACAGTTTTGGCCTCAATTGGATTGGAATTAACACTTGATCAAGGCTCACAATCAGTGGCATTTTATAGCCACTGATCTAAGCTTTCCAGAACACCAAAGCATGCCAGATTTGGAGCTTCGTAGCAGATTCTATGGCTTCTAGAGTGCTCCTTGGTAGGCTGTCCTTTTCCCACCTAGGAAGGCATCCCTTCCCTCCTCTAGAAGCTTCTGCCCCTTCCTAGATTCCTCAGCNCACCCCTTCTAGAAGGTGTGCCACCTTCCTGGACCCTCACCTGGCCTTCTAGAAACTTAAAGAGGAACTCTAGAGGTTGAGCTAGCTTCCTGGCATCTATTTTCCACCTCCCTTGAGGCAGGGCAGAATTTCATCTTGTGGGACTTGAACCCGGGCCCCTGCCTCTAGAGGTGGACACCATTAACCACTAAGCCACTAAGGCTTGTCTTTTTGGTGTTCCTTTTTGGAGTCACTCCTGCCATGGTGAGGAGCATCATTCCAACATGTTGCTGCTGTGACTGTGGCTGCTGCTGCTGTTGCTTTTGCTGCTCCTGTTTCGATGACTGCTGCTGCCACTACTCCTTCTGGTCCCTCTTGAGCTTGAAACACTCCTTTTTGTAGTGTCTCTCTTTCTGGTAGTAGTGGAATTTGCCTTTCTCTTTGACTCTCTACTGCCCAGACTACTGCTGCTGCTACTGGTTGCGAGAGCTCGTGGCCACAAACGTTGCTTCACTGCTGCCGCCGCCATTGCGCTTTGCTGCATTGCGACACAATTCCACCTGCACCAGGTGTGTGCAGATGAAGTCGAGGTCGAGAGTTGGCTGGCACTCCAGCGTCTCTCGCACCGTGTCGTAGGTGGTTGGGAGTCCCCTCAGCAAGAGGAGGATGAAACAGGTCTCTTCCACAGGGTTGCCGGGCGCTCTCAGCTGCTTCGCCAGCTCCTTTGCCCTGTCCAGGTATGCCTCCATCCCTTCACCACCCTGCATTTTCAGCGCCATCATCTTTTCCTCCAAAAGCATGAGGAATGCAGGATCCTTGCTCTCATTCTTCTTGCACAACGTGTCCCACCCCTCCTTTGCAGTAGCCTTGTCACTCACGTACTGAAGATGCGGGTTGGAGATGGTGTTGAAAAGCAACCTGTAGGCCTGCCTGTCCTTCTTCTTCCACTCCACATACGCCGCCGCTGCAGTTGTAGATGAACTTGCATCTGCTACACCTTTCTACGGCGTCTTCCTCGCCACCACCTCAGCTGCGGTGATGCCTTTTGCCTGTGGAGGCGGAGCGCGCTCGTCGCCGCTCACCACCTCCCACAAGCCCCTCTCCTCCAAAAGGAGGTAGGTACGGATCTTCCAAAACGTGAAGTTGGCGCGTCCTTCCAGCCTCTCCAAGGGCTGGGCTGCTGTTACCTTGCCTACTGCTGCCATTTTGAGCTTTGGTGATGCTCAACGCTGCCCTTGGGTGGCGGCGCTACCCCTGCTTCTGCTGCTGCTTCTGCCAGAAATCTGTCTGACAGAACATGGACTGTAGATGCTAGTAGACTGGGAATTTGGAAAAACTGAGCCCACCACTGAAAAATACAGCTCAAATCCCTTCAGATAGACCCATAAAACAGGGATCAACAGGGGATTTTGAAAGATATTTCTTCTTGAAAACAGGGTATGCTTCTACTCCTACTCCAACTCAGACCAGCCATCTTGTAAACGGCGTTTCTCCAAAACGAATCGATGGCATGCACTTTTTTTTGCGCCAATGGAAAGCTTAGGAAAAATACTATAATTTGCATGTGCCACTTTTTAAATTTGACAAAGAAACGGGAGAGTTATGGTCATCACAAGGCGACAGTCTTACTCATAGAGAAGAGTGTAGCCCTGGCCGACCTCGTTTTGAGCATAACTCTCAATCCAACCGTTGGAGCTTCGCGATCTTGGACTCGTTAGACAGCTTGTTTTGCGAACTTGAAGATCCTGTGGTCGATCGTCACATTTGATCAAGGTTTGACCCTAACCCGGCACTCTCAAAGTGACGGCCTGTGCTGGCTGAATCTGGCTCTGATACCAAATGTTGGATCTGGAGGAGAGAGGGAGCCTTGGAGCAGCGAGCATGTGGGACTGAAAGGGCATCACTTGTGCTGAAGAATGGTTGTTGAATCACTCAAAATGATGGAGAACATATAGAGCTAGAGAATGCTCTCATGGCACATTCCTAGTGGTCACATCACCCACAAACCCATGTGGGTTTGTGGGTGATGTGACCACTAGGAGTGGTCACATCACCCACAGCCCTCTCACAAGCTACACCACTTAGCCATGGAGGCTAAGGCTCACACACTAGAGTCCACAATCTCACACAAGGGAGGAAATCAGCCTAACGATCAGGCTGACCAGTCACACACGACCTAGAGAGCTAGAGAATGCTCTCATGGCACACTCCTAGTGGTCACATCACCCACAAACGCATGGAGAATCACCATGTGTCCATGGCTAGCACACAAGGATGTCACCTCATCTAAAAAGTAAGGAGAGGTACCTTTATCCTAGTCAGCACACTCTGACAAGGCAATCCTAAGACCAAGGATCTTTTTGGATATTTCTCCCCTCAGGTCTTGACCCTGGACCTCTTGCCTTTTTCTTTTCTCATGCTAAGGCATGGAGCCATCGCCCATGGCCACCCAGACATCGGCGGTCCATGACCCCCAAAACTTCGAAAATTCATATCTCCCAATCCGACCGTTGGATCGGCCTGAAACCTGGACCGTAGATAATTTGCCACCTGATCTTTTTAATGGTGAAGACAGATTGACGATCGGAGCAGGCATCTGGAAGTTTCCTGGATCTTGCTCCTGTGGACCTGAAACTGAGCCGGACGGCTCCTTTCCCAACAGCACCACCCTGTAATACCCTGCACCACCATGTACCACCCTTCACCATCCTGCACCATCCTACACCATCATGTACCACCCGGCACTACCCGCCACCACCCGTCACCATCCTATACCACCTCGTACCTGCACCGTCCTACACCACCAATACCATCCTGTACCATCCCTGTACCACCTACACCACCCTATACCATCTGCATCATCTTGCACCATCATGTACTACCTTGTACCACTGTATACCACCCTATTCAATCCTGTGTCACTGTGCACGACCGTACACCACCCCGCACATGCACCACCATACCCCTGTACCATCCTATACCATCTTGTACCACACTAGACCACATAGCACCACACTATACCACTCTGTACAACCCTGTACCTGTACCACCTTGCACCATCCTATACCATCCAGCATCACCCTTTACCACCGTACACCATCCTATACCACCCTGTATCATCCTGCAACACCCAGCCTCACCGTGCACTAGCTTGTATCACGTTGTACCACCCTGCATTATCTTCTACCTTCCTGCACCACTAGGCACCACCCAATACCATCCTGCACAATCTTGCACCATCCTGCACCATCTTGTACCACCCTGCACTACCTTGTACCATCCTGCACCAACGTGTACCACCCTGTACCACCTTGCACTGGCACCACCCTGTACCATCCTGCACCACCTTGCACCATCCTGCACCATCTTGCACCACCTTCCACTACCCTGCACCATCCTACACCATCTTGCACCATCCTACACTATGTCTGCACCACCCTACATCACCCTAGACCACCCTGCACCATTCTGCACTACCCTACAGTAACCATCATCACACTTCACCACATACCACATTGTATCATCCTGTACTTACACCACCCTCGACCATCTTATACCATCCTGCACCTGTACCATCCTACACGTGTACCACCCTAAACTACCCTACACCATCCTGTACCACCCTGTATCAGCACCATTGTATACCACCCTACACCACCGTATAATATTTTGTATGATCCTACATCATCCTGCACTATCTTGTACCACCATGCACCACCCTGCACCATCTTACACCCTCCTATACCACCCAATACCACCCTACACCATCCTATACCACTGTGTACGATCTTGCACCATCCTATACCTGCACCACTATGTACCTACACTATCCAACACCATCTTGCACCATCTTGTACCACTCTACACCACCCAATACAATCCTATACCATGATGCACTTGTACCATCTTGCATCACCGTGCATCATCCTATACCATCATGTACCACCCTAAACCATCCTGTACCATCCTCTACCATCCTGCACCGCCCTTCATCATTGTGAACCACCTTGCACCACCCTGCACCTATACCACCCTATACATGCGTCAACCTACACATGCACTACCCTGGAAGTGCAAGTGTTACAACAGCCACTGTTGCAACTGCCAGTATTGTAATTGCAAGTGTTACAACTGCCCGTGTTGCAACTGCCAGTGTTGCAACTGCCAGTGTCTCAACTACAAGGGTTGCAACTGATAGTGTTGCAACTGCCAGTATTGTAACTGCTAGTGTTGCAAGTACCAGTGTTGCACCTGCTAGTTTTGCAACTGCCAGTGTAGCAACTGCTTGTGTTGCAACTGCACGTAATGCAACTGCGAGTGTTTCAACTGCAAGTATTGCACCTATAAGTGTTTCAACCAGTGTTGCAACTTCCAGTGCTGTAGCTGCCAATGTTGCAACTGCCAGTGTTGTACCTTCTAGTGTTGCACCTGCCAGTATTGCAACTGCAAGTGTTGTAACTGCCAGTATTGAAACTGCTAGTGTTGCAACTGCCAGTGAAGTAATAGCTTGTGTTGCAACTGCCACTGTTGCAACTACCAGTGTTGCAACTGCCAGTGTTACAACTGCAAGTGGTGCAACAGCCAGTGTTGCAACTGCCAGTGTTGCAACTGCTAGTGTTGAAACTGCAAGCGTTGCAACTGCCATTGTTGGAACTGCCAATGTTGAAATTACCAGTTTGCAACTGCAAGTGTTACAACTGCCATTGTTGCAACGGACATTGTAGCCTGTGCCAATGCTGCAAATGCAAATGTTGCAACTGCCAGTGTTGCAACTGCTCATGTTGCATCTGCCTGTGTTGCAACTGCCAGTATTGCAACTGCGAGTGTTGCAATTTCTAGTGTTGAAACTGCCAGTGTTGCAACTGCCAGTGTTTCAATTGGCAATGTTTCAACTGCTAGTATTGCAACTGCCGGTGTTGCAACTGCTAGTGTTGCAACTGCCAGTGTTGCAACTGCCAGTGTTGCAACTGCTAGTGTTGCAACTGCCGGCGTTACAACTGCCAGTGTTGCAATTGCCAGTGTTGGAACTGCCAGTGTGCAACTGCCAGTGTTGAAACTTCCAGTGTTGCAACTGATATTGTTGCAACTACCAGTGCTGCAACTGCAGATATTGCAACTGCAAGGGTTGTAACTGCCACTATTTTAACTACAAGTGTTGCAACTGTCAGTGTTGCAACTGCCTGTGTTACAATTGCCAGTGTTGCAACCGCAAGTGTGATAACTTGCAGTGTTGTAACTGCCAGTGTTGCAGGTGCCAGTGTTGCAGCTGCCAGTGTTGAACCTGTAAATATTGCAATTGCCTGTATTACAAGTGCAAGTGTCGCAACTGCCTGTGTTGCAACTGCCAGTATTAGAAGTGCCACTGTTGTAAGTGCCAGTGTTGCAACTGCCAGTGTTGCAAATGCCAGTGTTGCAACTGCAAGTGTTGAAATGGCAGGTATTGTAACAGCCACTATTGCACCTGCAAGTGTTGCAACTGCCATTGTTGCAATTGCAAGTGTTGCAACTGCCCGTGTTGCAATTGCCAGTGTTACAACTGCCAGTCTTGCAACTGCCAGTCTTGCAACCGCACGTCTTGCAACTACTAGTGTTGCAACTGCCAATGTTGCAACTGCCAGTGTTGCAACTGCCAATTCTATAACTGCCAGTGTTGGAACTGCAAGTGTTGCAACTGCCTGTGTTGCAAATGCCAGTGTTGCAAGTGCCAGTGTTGCAACTGCACGTCTTGCAACTACCAGTGTTGCAACTGCTAGTGTTGCAACTACCACTGTTACAACTGCCAGTGTTGCAACTGCCAGTGTTGTAACTGCCAGTATCATACCTGCTAGTGTTGCAACTACAAATTTTGCAACTACCAGTGTTGTAACTACAAGGGGTGCAACTACTAGTGTTGCAAATGCAAGTGTTGCAACTGCCACTGTTCTAACTGCTAGTGTTACAAATGCCAGTGTTGCACGTGCCAATGTTGCAACTGCCGGTGTTGCAACTGCCAGTGTTGCAACTGCAAGTGTGACAACTGCCGGTGTTGCAACTGCCAGTGTTGCAACTACCAGTGTTACAACTGCCATTGTTTCAACTGCCAGGGTTGCAACTGAAAGTGTTGCAAGTGCCAGTGTTGCAACTGCCAGTATTGCAACTGCAAGTGTGACAACTGCCGGTGTTGCAACTGCCAGTGTTGCAACTACCAGTGTTACAACTGCCATTGTTTCAACTGCCAGGGTTGCAACTGAAAGTGTTGCAAGTGCCAGTATTGCAATTGCTCGTGTTGCAAATACGAGTATTGCACCTGCCAGTCTTGCAACTGCGAGTGTTGCAACTACAACTGTTGCAACTACTTGTGTTGCAACTACCAATGTTACAACTGCAAGTGTTGCATCTATTAGTGTTTCAACTAGTGTTGCAATTGCCAGTGCTGCAGCTGCCAGTATTGCAATTGCCAGTGTTACAACTTCTAGTGTTGCAACTGCCAGTGTTGCAACTTCAAGTGTTACAACCGCCAGTGTTGCGACTGCGAGTGTTACAACTGCTAGTATTCCAACTTCCTATGAAGCAATAGACAGTGTTGCAACTGCCAGTGTTGCAACTACCAGTGTTGCAACTGCCAGTGTTGCAACTGCAAGCATTGCAACTGCAAGTGTTGCAACTGCCAGTATTGCAACTGCCTGTGTTGCAACTACCAGTGTTGCAACTGCAAGCGTTGCAACTACCAGTGTTGAAACTGACAGTGTTGAAACTGCCAGTTTTTAACTGGCACTGTTGCAACTGACAGTGTTGCAACTAACATTGTTGCCCATGTCAGTGTTGCAAATGCAAATGTTGCAACAGCCATTTTGCAACTGCCTGTGTTGCATCTGCCAGTGTTGCAACTTCCAGTGTTGCAACTTTCACTGTTGCAATTGTTAGTGTTGAAACTGCCAGTGTTATAGCTGCCAGTGTTTCGACTGCCAATGTTTCAACTGCTAGTGTTGCAACTGTCAATGTTGCAACTACCAGTGTTACAACTGCCAGTGTTGCAACTGTTAAGGCTTTAACTGAAAGTGTTACAACTGCAAGAGTTGCAACTGCCAGTGTTAAAACTGCCAGTGTTGCAACTGTCAGCTATGCAATTTCCTTTGTTGCAATTGTCAGTGTTGCAATTGCTAGGGTGCAACTGCCAGTGCTGCAACTTCTAGTGTTGCAACTGACATTGTTGTAACTACCAGTGCTATAACTACAAATTCTACAACTGGAAGGGTTGCAACTACCAGTGTTGCAACTGCAAGTGTTGCAATTGTGAGTGTTGCAACTGCCATTGTTGCAACTCCCAGTGTTGCATCTGCAAGTGTTGTAACTGACAGTGTTGTAACTGACAATGTTGTAACTGCAAATGTTGCAACTACGAGTGTTGTAACTGCCCGTTTTGCAACTGCCAGTGTTGCAACAACGAGTATTATAACTGCCATTGTTGGGAGTTCCAGTGTTGCAACTGCCAATGTTTTAACTGCCTATGTTGTAACTGCAAGCGTTGAAGTGGCAAGTGTTGCAACAGCCACTATTGCAACTGCTAGTGTTGCAACTACTAGTGTTTGATTGCACGTGTTGCAACTACCCGTGTTGCAACTGCCAGTATTACAACTTTCAGTGTTGTAACTGTCAGTGTTGCAACTGCAGGTCTTGCTACAGCCAGTGTTGCAACTGCCACTATTGCAATTGCCAGTGTTGCAACTGCAAGTGTTGCAACTGCTAGTGTTGCAAATACCAGTGTTGCAACCGCCAGTGTTGTAACTGCACGTGGTGCAACTGCCAGTGTTGCAACTGCCAGTGTTGCAACTGCCAGTGTTACAACTGCCAGTGTTGCAATTTCCAGTGTTGTAACTGCAAGTGTCGCACCTACCAGTGTTGCAACTACAAGTTTTGCAACTGCCAGTATTGCAACTGCAAGGGTTGTGACTACCAGTGTTGCAAATGCAAGTATTGCAACTGCTAGTGTTGCAACTGCGAGTGTTGCAAATGCCACTGTTGCACCTGCCAATGTTGCAACTGCCAGTGTTGTAACTGCCAGTGTTGCAATTGCCGGTGTTGCAATTGCAAGGTTTACAACTGCCAGTGTTGCAACTGCCATTGTTGCAACTGTCAGAGAAGCAATTGCCAGTGTTGCAACTGCTTGTGTTGCAACTGCCAGTGTTACAACTTCCGTTGTTACAACTGCTAGTGTTGCAACTCCTAGTGTTGCAACTACCAGTGTTGTAAGTGCCAGCATTGCAAATGCAAGTGTTACAACTCCCACTGTTACAACTGCCAGTATTGCAACTTCAATTGTTGCAACTGCCAGTGTTGCAACTGCAAGTATTTCAACTGCCAATGTTGCAACTGCCAGTGTTACAACTGCAAGAATTGCAACTACCAGTGTGGCACTTGCAAGTGTTGCAACAACTAGTGTTGCAACTGCCTGTTTTGTAACTGCCAATGTTGCAACTGCCAGTGTTGCAACTGTCGGAATATTAAAGTCAACACTGACATAATCCCTCGGACAATCCGACCTTTGAACAAGGTTCGGTTTCTGTATGAAACCAACACGAACTACCTCGCCAACCGATTGTCGGTCACAAGTCTAGACCCAAAGGCAAACCGCCCTTAATAACTGCGATCACGTCGCAACTGCGTCCGGCTAGCAGAAAAGAAGCCGTTGTTCTACTTTTGTCCTGTTCTGCAATATATTACCAAGGATGTTCATTCCCTCGAGGTTAACCAGAACAGTCTTCTTCACTCTGTTCCCTTTTGGTTCCGTGACTTCACCGCCGTGTCTTCGTCCTGCTCATCTTTTGCTCGCGCTTCCTCGCTATCCAATCCAAGCCCTTCACACCTAATCTCGACCCTCTCGCTAGACTCAGTCCTCTCTCATACTTACTAAGGCACCTGCCACCTCTTGATTTCCGACGTATTCCCAGGTCCGCTCAACTCCTCTACACAAAGCTACACATCTGGCTGCTTCTACCTGCTTCTGCTGCTGGTCATCCAACCCACTCCATTATTATGACATGGTATTAGAGTTCACGCAACACTTCCTGGTGATTGCTGACCATGTCCACATCTCACAGGCATCATCACTGCTCTCGCCAGCCTCACTCGCATTGAACTGCCGCCGCTTCCTCCGTACGTGACGTCAGCAAAGACACGACGACCGCTTCTCAAGCTGTGAAGGTTCTGTTCACTGTGACCAAGCCCTACGTGCATTCTCATGCCCGCGACAAACGTCTGGTGATTCCCCATTGTCAAACAATTACCAACAGCTCTCAAGCCGTCTTCTCTCTCTAGCTTCGTCGAAGCTTCGTGCCAATGCTCGCTTTCTCCACTATCACTCTGCTGCTCCTTGTCCTCCACTAACGCATTCTTCTCTGAAGAATCAACCTGTCGTCCTCTGTGTTGCACAACTTTCATCGCTCCAAAGTGACCCGAAGCAAAAATGTGACCTCATCTACCGCCTCTTCCTCTCGCTACGCCTTCCGACCCTTCTCCTTCTTCATTCGTTCCAGCGCTACTCACCGGCCTCATCTGCATCATAGTCACCGTCATTCCTGTCTGTTGCCTCCTCCTCATTCACTACGACTCATTTCGTCAAGCCGCTTCCTCGTGCCGCCCTCTTGTTGTCCTCAACAGAAGAAGCCGTGTGTGCCGTAGGGATATCGAACACCACCACACTCCTTGTACGTTGGTCTCGAGCCAACTGGGGGCACAAGCTGTCACTCTCTTGACTCCAGCATACTCACTCTGCTTCAATTCCCTGTTCTGTTTGTCAGGAAAACGGACACCACCAGCCCCACTGCTTGTTGGTCTCAAGTCAAAATTGATGGAACAAGCCACCCAGCTCCTAACATCACAAGACCTGTGCTCCATCCACATCCCTCCCGCCAACTTCATCCTCCTCCATTCTACTCGATTCTCCTCTCAGCATCAGCTTCTCACAACGTGAAGTCCTCCTTTACAGCTCTCCTCATCTGCCTCATCTTCATCTTCCGCCGCCTCACCAGTATCATCTGCATCCGCTTTCAAATGTTCGGCATCATCATCCGTGTTCCTCAGCAGTGCACGAGGTCTCGCTCTTACGCCCACACTATCATCAATTATTCCTCCGTCATCACCTTTGTCATTCGCTCGGCACAAGGATCCACCCGGTCATATCGCCCTTGTTGCGACGACCTGCACCCACGCCGAATCTTCCGCGGCGCACGCGGCTCGCCCCTGTGTCAACACATTGATATCATCCTCCTCCGCCATCATCAGTAGCTTCAACATCTGTGACTGGTACAAGGATCTGCACGTGCCATATGCCCATCTTGTAGAGGCCTGCACCCACGCTGGTAGCAGATTTCCCGCTACGCGTTGGCTCAAGACCTCCCCTTGCCGCATCTCTCCTCCCCTACTTTCGCAGCGCACGAGGTTTACCCTTGCGCCCTTTCCATTACTGCTCTGCAAGCATCTGTCGTCATCAACCTCCGCTCGGCACCAGGAGTTGCCCGGCCGAACTGCCAGCTTCATGACGGCCTGCACCCACGCCGGTTCATCTCAAGTGCATGTGGTTCCACCCATGCACTCAAGCTTCTACATCCAAGCCTTCTGCCCCTTTGTTCTTCTCCTCGCAGCAACTTCCGTCCTCGCCACTTCTCAGCTGTGGCAGGTCTCCCTCTCACTAGAGCATCGGACACTGCTAGTCATACTGTTCGTCGGGCTTGAGCAGACTGAGGCACAAGCCGTCACTCCTCGAGCGATAGTGGAAGCTCCTGCTTCTTGAGTACCTTCTTACGCACGTGGGCACAAAACCCACATCCTTCCCCACCAGCACCTGCATTCGTAGCGAAAGCCAGTCAATGAAGACACAATCAAAACGCCACTGGAACCGGACACCACCCGTCTCCCTGCTTGATCAAGCTAACCGGTGGGACAAGCTGTTGTATCTGTGGACCTGACTGCCTGAATCCCTGTGCTTCCCTACTCTTCCATTGGACTCACAGAGCTCGCTGTGACAGAGCCCTCTTTGAGCGTGGCGTTGTGGGAACGTCCTCCACTCCTGTATCCCCAGCATTCAAGCACCATCACGATCTCCATCATCCTCATCAGCACCCTTCTAAGGGATTATTCCAAGGAAAATGAACTCTCGGCACTGTCCCCTTGGAACAACATGTTCATCTAGGCTACCTCATCAGGTAATCTTGATGAATCAACGGTCCCTACCGGCACTCCCTACATTGGAGCAGACCATAAGCAACAACAAAGCCACTACCCTTCTTCGTGTTCGACCATCAATGAGACCAATCTACTTCATTAATTGTTCAACACCTAGAAGGGCACTGAATGATATTGTTACTCATCTTCCAGAGTTCCTACGGGATTCCCCCCAACAGCACAGGAAAAGAGATGGTTCCACAAACTACCATCAATGGGGGGATGAGCTGGTACTCAATCTGGGGAGACTCCAATTTCTCAAGTTCAATATTTTACAGGTGCTCCTTGGTCTCCCAAACTCCATATCCCTTCTTGGTACGGACTGGGTAGAAGCACTCTTGAAGGAGGCGCTCATCCTCACCACCCATCACTCTCTTCACCCTCTCATCAGGCAACCGCACGAAGGATTCTCAGAGACCTAGTGATCCCTGTATCTGGCCTGTGCACCACATCCTCTCTAGTGTTGACTTCAGGGGGGGTGTTGGAATATTGAAGTAAACACTGACATAATCCCTCGGATAATCCGAGCTCTGAATAAGGTTCAAGTTCCGTACCGAACCAACACGCACCACCTCGTCAACGGATTGTTTAGAAGCCATTGCTCTGCTTTTGTCTTGTTTTGCGATATATTATCGAGGATGTTCATTCCCTCGCGGTTAACCAGAACAATCTTCTTCACTCTGTTCCCTTTTGGTTCTGCGTCTTCGCCGCCGTGTCTTCATCCCGCTCATCTTTCGCTCACTCTTCCTCATTATCCAATCCAAGTCCTTCTCTTGGCTCAACTCTCACTCAGTACAAAATGTTAGAAATATGACTCCGACAAGGTCCTCCTCATAATATACACCCCTCGGATAGTCCAAGCTCTCGATACAAGTTCAAGTCTCACACCAAACCTCATTGGCAACGGCTGGTCGGTCATGAGCGTTCCACCAGAATCGAGCCGCCCCTAATAAGCGACCACGTTGCTACGCGTACGGCTAGCGGAAGGAAGCCGACAATACTTGCTTTGTCCTATTCTGTTGTATATACAAAGGACGTTCATTCCCTCCCAAGTTG
>SZWC01006163.1:79534-93497 GCA_023375785.1 Penium margaritaceum
CAGATCGACCCATAAAACAGGGTCATCAACAGGGGATTTTGAAAGATATGCCCTCTTGAAAACAGGGTATGCTTCTGCTCCTACTCCAACTCAGACCAGCCAGCTTGTAAACGGCGTTTCTCCCAAACGAAACGATGGAATGCAAATAGTTTTGCACCAATGGAAAGCTTAGGAAAAATACTACAATTCGCATGTGCCACTTTTTAAATTTGACAAAGAAACGAGAGAGTTATGGTCATCACCAGGCGACAGTCTTACTCACAGAGAAGAGTGTAGCCCTGGCCGACCCCGTTTTGAGCATAACTCTCAATCCGACTGTTGGATCTTCGCGAACTCATTCTTGTTGGAAAGCTTGTCTCGCCAACGTCAAGATCCGGTGCTCGATCGTCAAATTTGGTCAAGGTTTGACCCTAACCTGTCGCTCTCAAAGTGACGGCCTGTGCTGGCTGAATCTGGCAGAATCTGGCTCTGATACCAAATGTTGGATCTGGAGGAGAGAGGGAGCCTTGGAGCAGCGAGCATGTGGGACTGAAAGGGCATCACTTGTTCTGAATAATGGTTATTGAATCACTCAAAATGATGAAGTACATATAGAGCTAGAGCTTGGACAAGTCAGCCCTCTCACAAGCCACACCACTTAGCCATGGAGGCTAAGGCTCACACACTAGAGTCCACAATCTCACACAAGGGAGAGAATCAGCCCAACAATCAGGCTGACCAGTCACACACGACCTAGAGAGCTAGAGAATGCTCTCATGGCACACTCCAAGTGGTCACATCACCCACAAACCCATGGAGAATCGCCATGTGTCCATGGCTAGCACACAAGGATCTCATCTCACCTAAAAAGTAAGGAGAGGTACCTTTATCCTAGTCAGCACACTCTGACAAGGCAATCCTAAGACCAAGGACCTTTTTGGATATTTCTCCCATCAGGTCTTGACCCTGGACCTCTTGCCTTTTTCTTTGCTCAGGCTAAGGCATGGAGCCATCGCCCATGGCCACCCAGACATCGGCGGTCCATGACCCCCGAAACTTCGAAAATTCATATCTCCCAATCCGACTGTTGGATCGGCCTGAAACTTGGACTGTAGGTAATTTGCCACCTGATCTTTCCAATGGTGAAGACGGATTGACGATCGGAGCAGGCATCTGGAAGGTTCCTGGAACTTGCTCCTGTGGACCTGAAACTGAGCCGGACGGCTCCTTTCCCAACAAGCACTGTGGTCTACATAAAAAACCGGAATCCAACTAAGATGATGGAGCAGATGACACAGTACGAGTCATGGTTCGGCAAGAAGCTAAGCATAGGTCATCTTTGTGCATTTAGCAGCTTCGCACACATGCACGTGCCAAAGGAGAAGTGGTAGAAGTGGGACGCGAAGAGCGCGCAGATGCTGATGATCGGCTATGACGTGACAAACAAGGCCTATCGCCTCTGCAAGAGGGATACAGGCCACATCATCATCTCCAGGGATGTCGTCTTCAACGAAAGCAATGTCATTGGTACCAACATCGTCTGTGGAGAGGCAGTAGAACCAACAGCTGACAAAGCAGTGTGAGAAGATATCTTTCCCTATCCTGTCTCTCCTGATCCTTCTTCCATTGTGACAGTGGGAGAATCAGTCTACTCTTCCATGTCTGATACAACATATACAGCGGCCTCATTGGTAGAATCAGAGGAAGGAGATATAGTACCACCACCAGTAGCAATTGTACCAGCAGCACTGCACCAGCCGCCCACTAACGCTCTTGCACAAGGTCGCAGGTACCCTCTTACGATACGTTACAAGCCTGGTGAGCTTGGTTATTTCTGGATTTTGCATAAACAAAATCAGATGAACGTCACAATTGCAGCAGATTCAGATGAGCGAACGTCATACAAGGATGCCATGGCTACACCAGATGTAGCAGATTGGGCATAAGCTGTGTAGTAGGCGATACAGTCGCAGCTGGACTACGGGACGTGGGAGGTGACTGAGTGTCCGCCTGGACGTGAGGTAATAAAGGGCAAGTGGGTATTCAAGAAGAAGCGGGGAGTAAATGGTAACCTGGAAAAGTAAAGGGCGAGGTTGGTCGCCAAAGGCTACACTCGTAGCAGGAGGGCATCGACTACACAGAAACATTTACTCCAGTTGCAAAGATTGCCTCTGTGTGCATGCTCCTCTCTTATGCAACAGCTGAGGATGTTGAGGTTCACCACATGGATGTCAAGATGGTATTCTTGAATGGTGACTTGGAGGAGGAGTTCAACATGGAGCTGCAAGAGAGGTTTGTCATGGTTCGCCACGAGCACCTGGTTTGCAAGCCAAAGAAGTCGCTTTACGGCCTTAGCAAGCGTCACGTGCTTGGAACGAGAAGTTGGATGCGGCACTGTAGTGCATGGGATATGAGCGCAGCGAGTGTGACTACAGCGTGTATTGTTGGCAGCATGAACATGAGATCCTCATCACCATTGTCTATGTGGATGACATGCTCCTCCTTCCAACAGCATATCTGCACTGCAGGAGTTCAAGGAGGCCATGCAGGAGCACTTCCGGATGTCTGATCTCAGAGAGGCGTCATACTTCTTTGGCATCCACATCGCGCATGACCACAAATCACGCTCTTTCTCTCTGTAGTAGAGTCGCTACATCAACGACGTCCTGCAACGGTTCGGCATGACTGAGGCCAAACACATCGGCACACCGCTAGAGACGCGACAGTATCTTGTGGGCTTCCGTGGAGAAGCAGATGCAGCTGAGTGGCAGAATACCAGAGTATCGTCGGCAGCCTTATGCACCTGATGGTGGCAACCAGGCCGGACCTCGCACATGCTGTGAGTGCTGTGAGCCAGCATATGGCTAATCCCAGACCTGAGCAACAGAATGCAATGAAGCGGATCTTCCGCTACCTTGCTGGAACCATCAATGTTGGCATCACATACAACAGCAACGACAACAGTATCATCGGCTACACAGACGCATATTGGGCTTTAAATCGTGAGCACTATAAGTCTATCTTTGGACATGTGTTTCTCATGAATGGAGGTACCATCAGTTGTTGCAGCAAGCGGCAGGTGGTCGTAGCCATCTTAAGCGCAGAAGTTGAGTACGCATCTCTTAGCTTTGGAGCCAAGGAAGCAGTTTGGCTCCAGCATCTCATGGCGGAGATGAGTGGGAGTGCAACCGTTCCAGTTCCCATACGCGTCGACAACCAGAGCACAATTACACTTGCCAAGAACCCCGAGCACCATGCTCGCACCAAATACATCGACATCGCCTACCACTTCATCAGGCACATGGTGCAGGAGGGTACTATCAAGCTGGAGTTCACTCCAACCAGCAAGTAGGTCATTGATTTCTGCACCAGGACAGTAACTCATGAGAAGCAGTAGTTCTTCATGAAGGCATGTGGACTGAGTCCACACTGACTGTGGTAGAGTGGGAGATTGTTGAGAATAGGGCCATCCGGCTTAGTTTCAGGTCTACAAGAGCAAGTTCCAGGAAACTATCAGATGCCTGCTCAAACTGTCAATCCGAATTCACCATTGGAAAGATCAGGTGGATTATTGTCTACGATCCAAGTTTTAGGCCAATCCAACGATTCGATTGGGAGAGATGAATTTTCAAAGTTTCCGGGGTCATGGACCGTCGATGTCTGGGTCATCATGAGTGACGGCTCCATGCCTTAGCCTGAGAAAACAAAAAGACAAGAGGTCCAGGGTCAAGATCTGATGGAAGAAATATCCAAAAAGGTCGTTGGTCTTAGGATTGCCTAGTCAGAGTGTACTGACTAGGATAAAAGTACCTCTCCTTACTTTTTAGGTGAGGTGAGATCCTTGTGTGCTAGCCATGGACACATGGCGATTCTCCAGGGGATTTTGGGTGATGTGACCACTGGGAGTGTGCCATAAGAGCATTCTCTAGCTCCCTAGGTCGTGTATGACTGGTCAGCCTGATTGCTAGGCTGATTTCCTCCCTTGTGTGAGATTGTGGACTCTAGTGTGTGAGCCTTATTCTCCATGGCTAAGTGGTGTGGCTTGTGAGAGGGCTGACTTACCTAAGCTCTAGCTGTATATGTACGCTATCATTTTGAGTGATTCAAGGATCATTCTTCAGCACAACTGATGCCCTTTCAGTCCCACATGCTTGCTACTCCAATGAACACTCTCTCCTCCATATCAGGTGTAGGGTGGAACAAGATGGTAAAGGATGGTGCAGGATGGTACAAGACTAGGATTGTGTACAGGATGGTGTAAGGTGGTATAAGGTGGAATACGGTGGTTCAAGGTCGTATAGGATGGTGCAGGATGATATAGGGTACTGCAAGATGGTACAAGATATTCCTAGATTGTGCAAGGTGGTATAGGAAAGCGTAGGTACGAGATGGTGTAGGTTCATCGTGGTATACGATGGAAGAGGGTAGTACAGGTGTAGGATGGTGTAGGTGCAGGATGGTACAGGATGGCGCAGGAGAGTGTATGTATAGGATGGTGCATGTGTAGGATGGTATAGGGTGGTCCATGATGGTACATGGTGGTACAAAGTGGTGTAAGGTGGTACAGGGTGCTATAGGATGGTGCATGTGCACGGTATTGCATTACTGGTTGATATAGGGATGGGTGCAGGATGGTACAGGGTGGTACACAATTGTGCAGGTTGGTATAGGATAGTGTAGGATGATTCAGGATGGTACATGGTGATTCAGGATGGTACATGATGATGAAGGATGGTGCAAGATGATACAAGATGCTGCATGATGGTAAAGTGTAGGATGCTATAGGATGGTGTAGGATGGTACAGATGGTGCAGAGGGGTGCAGGTTGGTGTACAATGGTGTAGGATGGTACTGGTACAGGATAGTACAAGGTGGAGTAGGATGATGCAGGATGGTGCAAGATGGTATAGGATGATACATGGTAGTGTAGGATGGTGCAAGGTAGTACAAGGTAGTGTAGGTTGGTTTTGTCTGGTATATGATGATGCAGGATAGTGCACGATGGTGCCAGATAGTGTAGGATAGTACACGGTGGTGCACGATGGTGTAGACCTAGTGTAGAATGATATACGATGGTGTAAGATGGTGCAAGGTATTGCTGTTGGGACTTGGGTCATCCGGCTTAATTTACGATCCACAGGAGTAAGTTCAAGGCAGATACCAGATGCCTGCTTCGATTTTCAATCTGATTTCATCATTGCAAAAATCAGCTGGCACATTTTCTACGCTCCACGTTTCAAGCCAATCCAACGGTCAGATTGTAAGATATGAATCTTCAAAGTTTATGGGGTCATCGATTGCCGGTGAGTGGATGACCATGGCTCCATGCATTGGCCTGAGAAAAAAAAGGCAAAATGTCTAGGGTCAAGACCTGATTGGAGAAATATACAAAGAGGTCCTTGTTTTTAGGATTGTTGTCAGAGAGTGCTGACTAGAAAAAAGGTACCTCTCCTTGTTTTTTGGGTGAGGTATCATCCTTGTGAGCTAGCCATGGATACATGGCAATTCTTCATGGGATTTTGGGTGATGTGACGACAAGGAGAGT
The DNA here is from genome assembly GCA_023375785.1 of Penium margaritaceum. Classification (NCBI taxonomy): domain Eukaryota; kingdom Viridiplantae; phylum Streptophyta; class Zygnematophyceae; order Desmidiales; family Peniaceae; genus Penium; species Penium margaritaceum. Next base: position 85,059 of record SZWC01006163.1, read on the forward strand.
GCCATGAGAGCATTCTCTAGCTCGTTAGGTTGCATGTGATTGGTCAGCCTGATGACTAGGCTGATTTCTCCTCTTGTGTGAGATTGTGGATTTTAATCTATGAGCATTAGCCTCCATGGATAAGTGGTGTGACTTCTGACAGGCTCACTTGCCAAAGTTCTAGCTTATCCAAGTACTCCTCCTTTTTACGTAATTCAATAAAAATTCTTCAGCATAACTGATGCCCTTTAAGTCTCACATTCTCGTTGCTCCAAGACTCCTTTCTTCCAGATCCAACATTTCGTATCAAAGCCAAGTTATGCTAGTTTTTGCAAGTGCAGGCCGTCATTTTGAGGGTGACGAGTTAGGATCAAACAATTGACCAATGGATCTTGAAGTTTGTAAGACAAGCTTTCAAACAAATCCAATATCGCAAAAATTCAACAATCGAATTGAGAGCTATGCTCAAACGAGGGCGGCCAGGGCTACACTCTTCTCTATGAGTAAGACAGCTGCCTTGTAATGACCGTGTTTACCTTGAATTATAGTATTTTGCATAGCTTTCCATTGGAGCAAACAAATTTATCTTCCATCGGTATGTTTGGAAGACACACTGTTTACAAACTGGCTGGTCTGAGCTGGAGTAGGAGCAGAAGTATTCCTTGTTTTCAAGAGGGCATATTTCTCAATATCCCCGGTTGATGACCCTGTTTATGGATCGAACTGAAAGTTTTAGAGCTGTACTTTCCAGTGGTTAGGTCAGTATTTTCAAATTCCACGTCTGCTGGCATCTATAGTCTATTTGCTGTCAGCAATGTTTCTGGCAGAAGTAGTAGTAGAAGCAGGGGTAGCGCCGCCACCAAAGGGCAGCACTGAGCATCACCAAGGCTCAAAATGGTAGCAGCAGGCGTTGTGACAGCAGTCCAGCCTTTTGGAAGGCTAGAGGGATATGCCAATTTCACGTTTTGGAAGATCCGTACCTGTCTCCTTTTAAAGGAGAGGGACTTGTGGGAGGTTGTGAGCGGTGATGAGTCAGCTCCAAATCCGCAAATAATAACCATCACTGCAGCACATGTAGTGGTAGGAGAAACGCCGCAAAGAGGTGGAGTACGTGCACGGTCGTTTGTAGCTACACCAGTTGCATATGAGGAGTAGAAAAAGAAGGACAGGCAAGCTTACAGGCTGTTGGTCAACACCATCTCCAACCCACATCTTCAGTACGTGAGTGACAAGGCTACTGCAACGGAGGAGTGAGAAACATTGTGCAAGAAGTGTGAGAGCAAGGATCCTGTATTCCTCATACTTTTGGAGGGGAAAATGATGGCGTTGAAAATGCAGGGTGGTAAAGGGATGGAGGCGTACCTGGACAGGGCAAAGAATCTGTTGAAGTAGTTGAAAGCAGTCGGCAACTCTATAGAAGAGACACGCTTCATCCTCCTCTTACTGAGAAGGTTTCCAACAAGCTACAATACGATGCGATAGACGCTAGAGTGCCAACCGAATCTCGACCTTGACTTCATTTGCACACACCAAGTGCAGGTATAGCTGCGTCACAATGCAGCAAAGCACAATGGGTGCAGCAGCACTGAAGCAGCTTTGGTTGCCATGGGCTCATGCAACCAGCAGCAGCAGTAGTCTGGGTAGTAGAGAGGCAAGAAGAAAGGCAAGTGCCACTAATGCCAGGAAGAGGGGTACTAGAAGAAAGAGTACTTCAACTTCAAGAGGGACCACAAGGAACAGCAACCGTAGTAGTCATTGCAACAACAGTAGCAAAAGCAGCAGACTCTACAATACTAGCAACAGCAAGCAGAATAGCGTCAGTAACAGTAGCGGTAAAACCAGGCTGGTCTGCGTCACTATGGAAACACGAATATAGCCAAGATGGTGCGCGACCGCCTCTTTGTGACAAACTTGACATGTCGCAGGTAGAGAAGGTAGATCTTGCGTAGTACAAAGAATTAGGATATACCAAGAGTCTGACGTACTACAAGGAGTAGTTCATACAACTGTTGTCAATCTCTCCCCATCGTATTACTATGGGTGATAATCGGATAGTATATGCAGAGGGGATTGGAACTGTAGAGATGTGGTTGGAGACCCCACGTGGCCTTGAAGTGGAAGTATTCCATGGTGTGCTGTATGTATTCGATGCTGCATTCAACCTTCTCTCAGTCTCCTCTCTCACAAACACAGGACTGCGTATCGCCTTTGACAATGACTATGGCTACATCCTCAACAAGGACACAGAAGAGGAGTTGGCCAGGTCGGTGAATGAGGACGACATGTACCGCCTGTTGGGGACAACCCAGATCTCGCGTGAGCAGAGTTCTGCACTGGTGGTGTAGGTGATAGATGATGAGATCTGGTATGCATGTATGACCACTTCGGCATGCGTGGCCTGCAGCAGCTTCAAGTAAAGCCGATGGTACGCAACCTGCCTACCATCTCCAACTTTGAGCAACGGTTGTGCATCGCTGTTTGGAGGAGAAAAAGTACTACGAGGTCTTCCCTAGAGCAGGAGAGCGTGCAAAGGAGGTGTTGGAGCTGGTATACTCGGACTTGTGTGGACCGATGCAGACCCAGAGATTTGGAGGCTGGAGGTACTTCCTCACATTAATTGATGATTTCAGCCGTTACACTGCTGCGTACTTCCTTGCTTCCAAAGGCAAGTGCTTTGACATGTTGAAGGAGTTCAAGGCAATGGTGGAGAACCAGATTGACAAGAAGATCAAGGCGCTGCAGAGCGACCGTAGTGGAGAGTACCTGAGCAAGGAGTTCCAGGACTACCTCACAGCAGCAAGCATTTAGGCACAGTGCACTACACCATTGTTGAGTGGAGTGCACTGTCGGTGCACTCCATGCTACATATAGCTCGGCTCGCTTACGACTTTTTGGCTGAAGCTGTAAGCACTGTTGTCTATATCAAGAACTACATTCCAAGCCACTGGAGCAGATGATGCCGTACGAGACGTGGTTTGGCAAGAAGCCAAGCGTGGGTCATCTCTACGTGTTTGGTAGCTTGGTGCACATGCATGTGTCCAAGAAAAAGCGGCAGAAGTGGGATGTGAAGAGTGCGCAAATGCTGATGATCGGCTACGACATGGCAAGTAAAGCCTTCTGCCTCTATGAGAGGAATACGGACCACGTCATCATCTCAAAGGACGTCAACTTAAACGAGAGCAATATCATCGGCACCAATATCATCTGTGAAGAGGTAACAGAACCAGCAGCTGACGAAGCAGTGGAAGCAGACACTCTTCCTAACCCTGTCTCTCTAGACCCTTCCTCTACTATGACAGTGGGAGAATCACTATACTCTCCCATACCAGATGTAGTTGATATAACACCCTTATCAGTAGAATCAGAGGAAGAAGGAGATAGAGCACCGCTAGTAGCAGCTGTTCTGCCAGTAGCATCGTGCCAGCCACCCTCTTATGCTCCAGTACCGAGTTCGTAGGTATCCTCTCAGGGTCCGCTACTAGCCTGGTCATTTCTAGATGCTGCAAAAACTAGAATAGATGAATGTTGCAGTTGCAACACACTTGGATGAGCATACGTCATACAAGGAGGCCATGGTTGCACCTGATGCAGCAAATTAGACATAGGTTGTGCAGTAGGAAATACAGTCGCAGCTGGACAACACATGGGAGCTGACAGAGCATCCACTTGGACACAAGGTAATCAAGTACAAGTGGGTATTCAAGACGAGACGGGGAACAGATGGCAACGTGGAAAAGTACAAGGTGAGGCTGGATACCAAGGGCTACTCGCAGTAGGAGGACATCGACTACACTGAAACCTTTCCTGAGATCTGGAGGAGGAGATCTACATGGAACAGCCAGAGAGGTTTGTCATGGATGGCTAGGAGCACCTGTTTTACAAGTTGTAGAAGTCACTGTATAGCCTCAAGCAAGCATCACGTGCTTGAAACCAGAAGCTTGATACTTTGCTGTAGTGCATGGGGTTTGAGCGCAGCAAGTGTGACTACAGCATCTATCGCTGGCAGCATGAGTATGAGATCCTCATCATCATTGTCTATGTGGATGACAAACTCCTCCTTTCTAACTGTATGTCTGCACTGCAAGAGTTCAAAGAGGCGATGAAAGAGTGCTTCTAGATGTCTGATCTCGAAGAGGCTCCATACTTCCTCGGCATCCAGATCACGCGTGACCGCAAATACCGCTCTTGCTTGCTGTAGTAGAGTCGCTACATCAAGGACATGTTGCAGCAGTTCGGCATGGCAGAAGCCAAATCCATCGGCACACTACTGGACATGCGGCAGTACCTCGTGAGCTTTAGTGAGGAAGGAGATGCAGCTGAGCGGCAGAAGTACCATAACGCCGTCGGCAGTCTCATGTACCTGATGGTGGCAACCAGGCCGGACTTCACACAGGTCGTGAGCGCTGCAAGCCAACACATGGCTAACCGCGGACCCAAGCACCTGAAGGTAGTGACATGGATCTTCCGCTACCTTGCAGGAACCATCAACATCGGCATCACCTATAATGGTACCAAGAACAGTATCTCGGCAGATTGGACTTCAAACTCCGAGGACCGCAAGTCAACATGATGCTTTCCAGCTTCAAGTCCTTTTCAGTACTTTTCATGTTAAGAGAGGATGGGGCAAAGTGAGGTATACAAGGTGGTGGCGCTGGTGAGGAAGGGCTTCCTTAGGGCTGTAACTCTTCCCGACTCGGATGGCAATATTGCGGATGTCCCAGATGCGACACATGCATCTGACGAGGAGGATGATGCAAAAGAACGAGACGAGGAGGAGCATGAGGAAGAGGAGGGAAGCACATGAGGAAGAGGAGGGAGGAGGGGATGGAGATGGCAATGATGCTAATGATGATGATGATATCATGGAGCTCAATTCAATGTCTTGTACCAACAACTTATACATCTTGCTCATTACATTACTCACAAAGTGTGACTATTGAATCAATACTAATGTATATTTATTGCTCTTCATTCTTTGTGTTGTTTACATAACAATTCTGCATTCAAAGAAAAGTCCATAGAACATAAGTTCAGCCTAAACTGTGGAATATGTATAACTGTGCTACCCATGATACTGTTGCTAGTTCCATAATGATAGCTGAAAAATGTTTGAAAGTTCTACTTTGGTAATACACAAAACCTTTACTATGTGTAAGTTTTGAATGCAAAAATTCTCCATGTATGTGCGTTTCCAAAGTGAATGAATATATTCACATTCAGATTTTTTAGTAGACTCATGGTACGACAGAAGGATAGACTCGCTATTCATAACTCGACGCCTCACGATTCTCATGTCCCCAACTCGTGATCAGAGGATCACGAGCCGGGACTAGAGAGTCACGGGACTCGCGAGTCTGAGACTCGCTAGTCCCGTATCTCGGCTCGCGAGTCTAGTTCCGGGTGGCAGTCTGACTCACAATATCGAGTCCGGGTCAAGTTGTCGCGATTCCGGACTCGGTATCAGCCTTAGTGTATAGACGACTTTCCAAGTGTATTAACGACTGTCCAAAGTGTGTAGACCACTGTCCAAAGCATACAGACGACTGTCCGTGTGTGTAGACAACTGTCTATATTGTACAGACAATTGTATGTAGGATGTAGACCATTTTCCAAGTGTGCAGATGAGTGTCCATAGTATACAAACGAGTGTCCATGGTGTGCAGATGCATGTCCATGAAGTGCGGACGCTTGTCCATAGTGTACAGACAACTGTCCCAGGTTGCACACGACTGTCCAAAGTGTGTAGAACACAATCCATAGTGTGTACACGATCGTTCGCAATGCACAAACGTCTGTCCAAGTGTGTAAACAGTGTGCAAAGTGTGTAGACGTTTGTTCAAGTGTGTACACGCTCTCCAAAGTATGCACACGATTATCCAAAGTGCACAAAAGACTGCCCATAGTATGCAGACGACTGTCCAAGTGTGTAGACGACAGTCCAAAGTTTGCAGACAACTATAACAAATGTACAGACGACTATTCATAGTGTACAGACGCATGTAAAGTCCAAGTGTGTAGACGACTATTCTAAGTGTGTAGACGACTATTCTAAGTGTGCAGACGACTATCCAAAGTGTACAGACGACTGTCCATAGTGTACAGACGAATGTCCAAGTATGCAGACGACCATCCAAAGTGTACAAAAGACTACCCATAGTGCAAAGATGACTGTACAAAGTATGCACACGATTCTCCATAGTGTACAGACAACTGTCTGAAGGATGCAGACGACTATCCATAGTGTGCATACGACTGTCCAAGTGTAGAAACACCTGTCCAACTATATAAACGACTATCCAATTATACAGAGGACTGCCTACAATGTGTAGAGGAGTGTCCAAAGTATGCAGATGACTGTCCAATGTGTGCAAATGACTATCCAAAGTGTGTAGATGAGTGTACAAAGTGTAGAGACAACTGTCCAAAGTATGCAAAAGAGTGTCCATTGTATACAAATGATTGTCCATACTTGTGAAAACGACTGTCCACACGTACATACGACTCTTTTAGTTTACAAACGACTGTCTAAAGTGTGCATATGACTCCTCATAATGTCCAAACGACGATCCAAAGTGTGCAAGTGACTTTCCATAGTCTACAAACGATTGTCCAAAGTGTATAGACGACTGTGAAAAGTATGCAGACAATTTTCCAAGTGTGCAGACGGTTGTTCAAGTGTTTAGACGACTATCCATAGTGTGCAGGCGATTCTCCAAAGTGTACAGACTACTCTCAAAGTATGCAAATGATCATTGAAAGATTGAACACGACTGTCCAAAGTGTACACACGACTGTCCATAGTTATAGACAAATGTCTAAAGTGTACAGGTGACTATCCAAGTGAACAGACAACTGTCCAAAGTATACAGATGACTATCCAAAGTGTGTAGACAACTGTCCATAGTGTACAGAAAACTGTCCAAATGTGTAACTGATTGTCCAATTATACAGATGAATATCCATAGAGTGTAAACGACTGTCCAGTCGTACCAACCACAATGATAACCAGGCTTCAAGCAGTACTCGTGCTCACCAGCTGCGCAGTACAACTGACATAGGCAAGGGAAAACGTCATCCAAAGAAGTGTCTCAAGAAGAGCATGGTGGACAAGGAATTTGAGGACATGCTTGATACTGTGTTTGAAGAGCCCGAGTCTAAGCCGACGAGTGTTGCTCCAGACTCATTGGAGCAAGAGATTGAGGACTACAAGAAGTTTGCACGAGGTGGTAGGAAGTACAACGTGCTGTACTTCTACAAGGAGCACCAAAGCAAGTATCCAACACTTACTTTGGTGGTCCTTGACCTCTTTGGAGTGCCTGCAATCTCCGCTCTAGTGAGCGTATGTTTTCTTTGGATGGGCATGTCGTGTCATATATGTGGCATAGCCAAGCTAATTTAATTATGTAGGACCATGTCTGCCAGAAGACGTGGATCAACGACCCGGTATTGGTGGATGTCCGAGACGCTCCCAATGGTGTCATGACATCTGAGCTCATTCGGAAGGACGGAAAAGAGAGGATGATGTGGATGATGTGCAGGTGAGAAAGGGCCTCCTCAGGGCAGCAACTCTTCCTGACTCAGATGATGATGTTTTAAATGTCCCAGATGCGATAGATGCAAATGATGAGGATGATGATGCAAAGGCAGGAGAGGAGGAGGAGAATGAGGAAAAGGAGGGGACAGATGAGGAAGAGGAAAAAAGAGGGAATGGAGATGGCGACAATGCCAATGATGATGATATTATTGGAGCTCAATTGAATGTCTTGCGCCATCAACCTGTGTACCTTGACTATTATATTACTCACAAAGTATGATTATTGAATCAATGCTGACTTATACTTCCTGCTCTCCATTCTTTTTCTTTATATGACAATGCAGCATTGCAACAAAAGCCCATAGAACATAGGTTTAACCTAAACTGTGGAACATGTGTAACTCTGCTAACCATAATACTATTGCCAGTGCTACATTGATAGATGAATGATATCTAAAAGTTGTACTTTAGTAGTATATAAAAAGTTAGCTATGCATAAATAATGAATGAAATCATTCTCCATACAGAATGAAAATACATTAAGATGTTTTGGAAGATGCACGATACCACATAATGATAGGCTCGCATTTCAGAACTCAACATTCCATAATTCCCATGTTTCGGACTCGCGATCCTCTAGTCACGGGACTCGCGAGTCCAAAACTCGCGAGTCCTGTGTCTCGATTCACAAGTCCGATTCTGGGCTGCAGTCAGACTCGCAATACCGGATTAGGACTCGTAATTCCGGACTCACTCTCATCTTTATTGTTTAAACGGCTTTCCAAGTGTGTTTTCCAAAGTATATAAACCACTATCCAAAGTGTGCAGACGAATATCCCAAGTGTGCAGACAACTGTCCATAGTGTGTACAGGATTGTCCATAGAATGCAGACGACTGTCTATGGTGTGCAGATGACTGTTCGTGT
>SZWC01006163.1:93840-115431 GCA_023375785.1 Penium margaritaceum
CGCGAGTCCTGTGTCTCGATTCACAAGTCCGATTCTGGGCTGCAGTCAGACTCGCAATACCGGATTAGGACTCGTAATTCCGGACTCACTCTCATCTTTATTGTTTAAACGGCTTTCCAAGTGTGTTTTCCAAAGTATATAAACCACTATCCAAAGTGTGCAGACGAATATCCCAAGTGTGCAGACAACTGTCCATAGTGTGTACAGGATTGTCCATAGAATGCAGACGACTGTCTATGGTGTGCAGATGACTGTTCGTGTATGTAGACGACTGTCCAAATTGTGTAGACGATTGTCTGTAGTGTATGGACCATTTTCCAAGTGTGTGGACGACTATCCATAGTATACAGGCGAGTATCCACGATGTGCAGACGCATGTCCATAAAGTGTGGACTGCTGTCGATAGTGTGCAAACAACTGTCAAAGGTGTGCAGAAAACTATCCAAAGTATGCAGACGATAATCCATAGTGTTCATACGATCGTCCGGAGTGTGCAGACGACTGTCCGAGTGTGTAGATACTGTCCAAAGTGCGCAAAAGATTATCCAAGTATACATACGACTATTCAAAGTGTGCACACGATTGTCCAAAGTGCGCATAAGACTGTCCATAGTGTGTAGACGACTATCCAAACTGTACAGACGACTATCCATAGTGTACAAATGCCTGTTTAAGTATGCAGACGACTATCCAAAGTGTAGAGACGACTCTCCATAGTGTACAAACAATTGTCTTAGTGTGCAGACAATTATCCATAGTGAGAAGACGACTATCCATAGTGTGCACACGACTGTCCAAGTGTGCATACTGTCCAAGTGTGCACACGAGTGTCCAATTATGCAGAGGATTGTCAATAATGTGTAGGAGAACTATCCAAAGTGTGCAGATGACTGTCAAAAGTGTGCACATGATTATCCAAAGTGTGCAGATGAGTGTACAAAGCGTGAGACGAATGTCCAAAGTGTGCAAAAGAGTGTCCATAGTGTGCAGATGATTGTCTATACATGTGAAAACATCTGTCCAAGCGTACAGACAACTCTACATAGTGTGCAAACGACGGTCCAAAGTGTACAGAGGACTCTCCACAGTCTACAGATGAATGTGCATAGTGTGCAGACGACTGTCTAAAATATGCACACAATTTTCAAAGTATGTAGACGACTGTCCAAATGTTCAGACGACTGTCCGTAGTGTGTAAATGACTATCCAGGTGTCCTGACGACTATCCAAGGTGTGTAGGCGACTGGCTAAAGTGTGTAGACGACTTTCCATAGTAAATAGACGAGTATTTGTAGTGTGCAGAAGACTGTCCATAGTATTCAAATGACTGTTAATAGTGTGTAGACATGTGTCCGAGTGTACAGACGACTTTGCAAGTGTGTAGACAACTTTCCAAGTATGCAGACGACTGTCCAAAGCATGTAGACATTTGTCGAAAAAGTGTACTGACAACTGTCTAAACCTTTCCATAGTGTGCTGACGACTGTCTGTATGTATAGGCGACTGTCCATAGTCTGCACAGAATGTAGTGCTCACGGCTTTGGCCCTGGAGTCATAGGTCAGCCGAGCTGCGTGTAGCATGGAGCGCACCGTCTCAATGACGGTGCAGTTGGCACGTTCAGCTACATCGTTTTGCGGCGGCTAGTATGGCGCAGTGCGCTGCGCCTTGATGCCAGCTGCTCCAAGGTAGACTTGGAACTCCTTGCTTAGGTACTCTCTACCGCGATCGCTGCACACCGCGTTGATCTTCTTGCCAGTATGGTTCTCTTCCATGGCCTTTAACTCCTTGAACCTGTCAAAGCACTGGTCCTCGGAAGAAAGGAAGTACATAACAGTGCAACGACTGAAATCATCAATGAAGATCATAACAGACTTAGAGCCTCCAAAGCTATAGGTCTGCATCGGCCCACACAAGTCTGTGTGGACTAGCTCCAGTACCTCCTTCACGCATTCTCCTCCTCCAGAAAATACCTCGTGGTGCTGCTTTTCCTCCAAACAGCCGACGCTCAACTGCTGCTCAAAGCTAGAGATGGTGGGTAAGTCACGCACCATCCACTTTGCTTGAAGCTGCTGCAAGGCGCGCATGCCAATGTGGCCATAGCGTGCGTGCCAGATTTCACCATCTGTCGCCTGCACCACTGCTACAAGACTCTGCTCACGTGGAATCTTGGTCGTCCCTAGCAGGCGGTACATGTCGCCCTCCTTCACCAACCTGGCCAACTCCTATCCTGTATCCTTACTGAGGATGTAGCCATAGTCATCGTCGAAGACGACGCCTGTGTTTGTAAGAGAGGAGAGTGAGAGGAGGTTGAATGTAGCATCAGGTACATATAGCATACCATGGAACACTCCCACTTGAATGCAACGTAGGGTCTCCAATCACATTTCCACAAGCCCAATCCCCTGAATATATACCACCTAACCATCATCCATTGTAATAGGACGAGGAGAGATGGATGGCAGCTGCGTAAACAACTCCTTGTGATGCCTCACGCTCTTGGTACATCGTGAGTCCTTGTACCATGTGAGATCTGCCTTCTCCATCTGTGTCATGTGAGACATCGCCATGAAGAGACGGTCACGTACCTCCTTGGCGACGTCATGTTGCCAAAGTGGCGTACACCACTCTAATTTTGGTGCTACTGTTGTTAACGCTGTTGTAGCTGTTGTTGCTACTACTGTGGAGTCTGTTGCTTGTGCTGCTGCTGCTACTGCGATGACTACTACTCCTACTGTTCCTTCTGGTCCCTCTTGAACTTGAATAACTCCTTTTGAAGTGCCCCTTTTTCTTGCAATAGTGGCACTTGCCTTTCTTCTTGCCTCTCTGCTATCCAGACTGCTGCTGCTGCTCATTGTGTGAGCCCATGGCTTCAAAAGCTACTTCACTGCTGCCGCCGCCATTGCGTTTTACTACATTGTGAAGAAATTCCACCTGCACCAGGTGTGTGCAAATGAAGTCGAGGTCGAGAGCTGACTGGCACTCCAACGTCTCTCGTACTGTGTCCTAGCTGGTTGGGAGGTTCCTCAGTAAAAGGAGGATGAAGCGCGTCTCTTTCACAGGGTTCCCCGTTGCTTTTAGCTGCTTCCCTAGATCCTTTGCCCTGTCCAGGTATGCCTCCATCCATTCAATACCCTGCATTTTTAGTGCCATCATCGTCTCCTCCAAGAGCATGTAGAATGCAGGGTCCTTGCTCTCATACTTCTTGCAAAACGTGTCCCACCCCTCCTTTGTAGTAGCCTTGTCACTCACATACTGAAGATGCGGGTTGGAGACGGTGTTGACAAGCAACCTATAGGCCCGCCTGTCCTTCTTCTTCCACTCCTCATACTCTACTGGTACAGCTGCACATGCACTTGCACCGGCTACACCCTTCTGTAGCGTCATCCTCGCCACCACTTGTGCTACGGTCATGCTTGTTGCTTACGGATTTGGAGTTGACTCGACGCTACTCGCCACTTGCCACAAGCCCCTCTCCTCCAAAAGGAGGCGGGTACGGATCTTCCAAAATGTGAAGTTGGCATATCCCTCCAGCCTCTCCAAAGGCTGGGCTGCTATCAACATACCTGTTGCTTCCATTTTGAGCCGTAGTGATGCTCAATGTTACCCCTGGATGACGGCGGTATCCCTGCTTGTGCTATTGGTTCTGCCAGAAATCTATCTGACAGAAAATGGATCATAGATGCCAGCAGACTTGGATGTTGGAAAAATGGAGCCCATCACTGGAAAATTTAGCTGAAAACCTTTTTGATCGACCCATGAAACAGGATCATCAACAGTGGATTTTGAAAGATATGCCCTCTTGAAAAACAGGGTATGCTTCTGCTTCTACTCCAACTCAGACCAGCATCTTGTAAACAACGTTTCTCCCAAACGAATCAATGGAATGCAAATATGTTCACACAAATAGAAAGCTTAGGAAAAATACTACAATTAGAATGTGGTACTTTTTAAACTTGACAAAGAAGGTGACAGTCTTGTTCATAGAGAAGAAAGAAGCGCTGGCCGACCTCGTTTTAAGCATAACTCTCAATCCGACCGTGAGATCTTCGCGATCTTGCACTTGTTGAAAAGCTTGGCTTGCGAACTTCAAGATCAAGTGGTCGATCCAAAAGTCATATGTGAGTCGAGCCGCATGTAGCATGGAGCACGCTGACTCAACGATGGTACGGTTGGCGTATTCTACTATAGTGTTATACTACAACGAGAACAGTGCGGTATACTGCACCTTGATGCCAGCTACTGCGAGGTTGTACTGGAACTCCTTGCTCAGGTACTCTCCACTGCGGTCACTGTGCAGTGCCTTGTTTTTCTTGCCAGTCTGGTTCTCCACCATTGCCTTGAACTCCCTCAACATGTCAAAGTACTGGTCCTTGGAAGAAAGGAAGTACACAGTAGTGTAATGGCTGAAATCATCAATGAAGGTCAGAAAATACCTAGAACCTCCAAAGCTCTGGGTCTGCATCAGGCCACACAAGTCTCTGTGGCCCAGCTCCAGCACCTCCTTTGCACGTTCTCCTGCTCTAGAGAATTCCTCACGATACTGCTTCCCCTCCAAACAGCCGATGCATAACTGCCGCTCAAAGTTGGAGATGGTGGACAAGTCACGCACCATCTGCTTCACTTGAAGTTGCAACAAGGCGCGCATGCCGATGTGACTGTAGCGCGCATGCCAGATCTCACCATCCGTTGCCTGTATTACTCTTGCAAGACTCTGTTCACAAAGGATCTTTGTTGCCTCCTGCATGTAGTACATGTCGTCCTCCTTCACCGACCTGTCCAACTCCTCTCCTATATCCTTATTGAGGATGTAGCCATAGTCATCATTGAAGACTACTGGTAGCCCTATGTTTGTAAGAGAGGAGACTGAGAGGATGTTGAATGGAGTATCAGGTACATACAGCATGCCATGGAACACTCCCACTTCAATGCCACGTGGGATCTCCAACCACATGTCCACAATCCCAACCCCTTAAGCATACAGCACCTGATCATCACCCATTAGAATAGGACAGGGAGGGATGGACAGCAGCAGCATAAACGACTCCTTGTGATGTATCAGCCTCTTGGTACACCCTGAGTCTTGTACCATGCAAGATCCGCCTTCTCCACCTACGACATGTCAGAGTTCGCCATGAAGAGACGGTCGCATATCTCCTTGGCCACGTTCATATTGCCAAAGTGGCGCACACCAGCCTGGTTCTGCTGCTACTGTTGTTGACACTACTATGGCTGCTGTTGCTGCTGCTGTGGAGTCTGCTGCTTGTGATGTTGCTGCTACGATGACTGCTGTTGCTGCTATTCCTTCTGGTCCTTGTTGAACTTGAAACAGTCCTTGAAGTGTCCCTCTTTCTGGTAGTAGTGGGACTTGCCTTTGTTCTTGCCTCTCTGGTATCTAGACTGCTGCTGCTGCTGGTTGCGTGAGCCCATGGCCACAAAAGCCGCTTCACTACTACCGCCATCATTGCGCTTTGATTTATTGTAATGCAGTTCCACCTACACCAGGTGCGTGCAGATGAAGTCAAGGTCGAGAGTTGGCTGGCACTCCAATGTCTCTCGCACCATATTGTAGCTGGTTGGGAGTCCCCTCAGTAAGAGGAGGATGAAGACTGTCTCTTCCACAGGGTTCTCGGCTGCTTTCAGCTACTTCGCCAGATCCTTTGTCCTGTCCAGGTATGCCTCCATCCCTTCACTAACGTGCATATTGAGTGCCATCATCTTTTCCTCCAAGAGCATGAGAAATGCAGGGCCTTTGCTCTCATACTTCTTCCACAACGTGTCCCACCCCTCCTTTGCAGTAGCCTTGCAACTCACGTACTGAAGATACAGGTTGGAGATGGTGTTGACAAGTAAGCTGTAGGCCTGCCTATCCTTCTTCTTCCACTCCACATACACCACTGGTACACCTGTAGATAAACGTGCACCGACTGCACCCTTTTGTGGCATCATCTCTGCCACCACGTGTACTGCAGTGATGCCTGTTGCTTGAGGATTTGGAGTTGACTCGACGCTGTTCACCACCTCCCACAAACCCCTCTCCTCCAAAAGGAGGCGGGTATGGATCTTCCAAAATGTTAGGTTGGCGCGTCTCTCCAGCCTCTCCAAAGGTTGGGCTGCTGTCACCACGCCTGCTGCTGCCATTTTGAGCCTTGGTGATGCTCAGCGCTACCCTTGGATGACAGTGCTACCCCTGCTTCTGCTGCTGCTTCTGCCAGAAATATTTTTGATAGAACATGGACTGTAGATGCCAGCAGACTGGGAATTTGGAAAAACGCAGACCGCCACTGGAAAATCCAGCTCAAATCCTCTTGGATTGACCCATAAAACAGGGTCATCCGTAGGAGATTTTGAAAGATATGACCTCTTTAAACCAGGGCATACTTCTGCTCCTACTCCAATTCAGACCAGCCAGCTTGTAAAAGGCATTTCTCCCAAACGAATCAATGGAATGCAAATATTTTTACACGAATGGAAAGCTTAGGAAAAAACTACAATTTACACGTGCCACGTTTTAAATTTGACAAAGTAATGAGAGAGTTATGGTCATTACAAGGGGACAGTCTTACTCATAGAGAAGAGTGTAGCTCTGGCCGACCTCGTTTTAAGCATAACTCTCAATCCGACTGTTGGCTCTTCGCGATCTTAGACTCGTTACAAAGCTTGTCTTGCGAGGTTGAAGATCTTGTGGTGGATTGTCAAATTTGGTCAACGTTGGACCTTGACTTATCACTCTCAAAGTGACGGCCTGTGCTGGCTGAAACTGGCATAACTTGGCTATGATACCAAATGTTGGATCTGGAGGAGAGAGGGAGTCCTGGAGCAGCGAGCATGTGGAACTGAAAGGATATCAGTTGTGCTAAAGAATGGTCATTGAATCACTCAAAATGATGGAGTACATATCGAGCTAGAGCTTGGGCAACTCAGCCCTCTCACAAGCCACACCACTTAGTCATGGAGGCTAAGGCTCACATACTAGAGTCTTCAACCTCACACAAGAGAGGAAATCAGCCCAGCAATCAGACTGACCAGTCACACGACCTAGAGAGCTAGAAAATGCTCTCATGACACACTCCTAGTGGTCACATCACCCAAAATCCCATGGAGAATTGCCATGTGTCCATGGCTAGTACACAAGGATCTCACCTCACCTAAAAAACAAGGAGATGTACCTTTATCCTAGTCANAACTCTGACAAGGCAATCCTAAGACCAAGGACCTTTTTGGATATTTATCCCATCAGGTCTTGACCCTGGACCTCTTGCCTTTTTCTTTTCTCAGGCTAAGGCATGGAGCCGTCACCCATGGTCACTCAGATATCGGCGGTCCATGACCCCAGAAACGTAAAAAATTCATATCACCCAATCTAACTGTTGGATTGGCTTGAAACTTGGACCGTAGACAAATTACCACATGACCTTTCCAGTGGTGAAGTCAGATTGATGACCAGCGGAGGCATCTGGTATCTTCCTGCAACTTGCTCCTGTGGACCTGAAACTAAGCCGGATGGCTCCTTTCCTAATATCTATAATGTGCGAACAACTGTCCAAAGTGGACGGATGACTGTCCGTAGTGTTAAGACGACTATCCATATTATACAGACGACTTTCCAAAGTATGTAGACGACTGTCCATAGTGTGGAGACGACCATCCAAGAGTATAGATGACTGTACAAGTGTATAGATAAATGTAAAAGTGTATAGATGACTATCCATAGTGTGCAGACGACTGTCGAAAGTATGTATATGGTTGTCCAAGTGTGCAAACGGTTGTCTAAAGTATGCACACAAATATCCAAAATGTGTAGGTTACTCTCCATAATGTGCAAACATCTTTTCAAAGTGTGAACACAATTATTAATAGTGTGGAAAATATTGTCAACAGTGTGCAGATGAGTGTCCAAAGCGTGCCCATAATCTTCAAAGTGTGCAGATGACTGTCCAAGTGTGCAGACTGCTCATAGTGTATAGACGACTATACAAAGGGTACAGACGACTTTCGAAAGTGTACAAACGACTGTTCGTATTATGCAAACAACTGTCTGTGTGTATAGACAAATGTCCATAGTGTGCAGACAACTGTTCAAAGTGTACAAACGACTCTCCAAAATGTGTAGACGACCGTGTATAGTGTGCAAAGGACTGTTGAAATTGTGCAAAAGACTGACCAAATTGTGCAAACAACTGTCCTTAGAATACAGAGGACTATCGAAGGATGCAGATGACTATCAAAAGTATGTAAAAAACTGTCCATAGTGTGTAGACAACTGTCTAAAGTGTGCAGAAGATTATCCATGGTGTGCAGAGTATTCAATGTGTACAGACGATTGTCCGAATTCTGCAGACGACTATCCATCGTATACAGACAATTGTCTAAAGTATGCAAGCGACTTTCCACAGTGTGTAGATAAATTTCCATAGTGTACAGACGATTGTCTTTGTATGAAGACAACTATGCAAAGTGTGCAGACGAATGCCTGTTGTGTGCAGACAACTGTCTGAAGCATGTAGAAGATTGTCCATAGCGTGCAGACGAATGTCCAAAGTGTGAAGACGACTGTCCAAAGTGTGCAGTCGACTGTCCCAGTGTTAACAGGACTGTCCAAAGTATACGGATGACTATCCAAAGTGTACAGACGACTATTTAAAGTGTACAAATGAATGTCCAAATGTGCAGATGACTATCCATATTATGTAAACGACTGTCAAAGTGTATGATTGGCCATAGTGTGCAGATGATTGTCCAAATGTGGAAACGACTATCCAAAGTGTGAAATCGACTGTCTACAGTGTACGTAAGACTGTCCATGGTATGCAGACGACTGTCCACAGTATACAAACAATTGTCCGTGTGTAGACGAGTGGCCATAGTGTATACGTGACTGTCTATAGTGAATAGACGACTGTCCAAAGTATGCAAACGACTGTCCATCGTATATAAAGGATTGTCTCAAATATGCAGACGATTATCCAAGTGTGCAGAAAATTATCCAAAGTGTACAGGCGACTGTCCATAGTGTGCAAACGGCTGTCTAAAGTATACAGACGACTGTCCAAAGCATGCAGAAGACTGCCCAAAGTGTGCAAACGACTGTCCATAGTTTGGAGAGGAACGTCCAAGTATGGAAACAACTTTCCAGTTTGTAGAAGACTGTCCAAAGTGTACAGAGAACTGTCCAAGCATGCAAACGCCTGTCCAAAGCTTGCACACGGCTATCAAGAGTGTGTAAATGACTGAACATGGTGTACACACAACTTTCCATAGTGTGCACGCGATGGTCCAAGTGTGCAGACAGGTGTCCAAAGTGTGCAAAAAGTTATCCAAAATGTATAAATGACTATCCATAGTGTGCAGACGTCTGTCTAAGGTATGCAGATGACTGTCCAAGTGTGTAGATAACTATCCAAATTATAAAGACGATAGTCCAAAGTGTACAAGTAACACTCCATAGTGTGCAGACAACTGTCCAAAGTATGTAGACGGTTGTCCATGTGTACAGACAACTGTCTAAACTGTACAGTTAACTTTTCATAGTGTACAAAGGACTGTCCAAGTTTACAGACGATTTTCCAAAGTGTGCAAACGACTATCCATAGTATGCAGACGACTGTCGAAAGTGTACAAACGACTGTCCATAGCATACAGATGACTCTACAAAATGTAAAGACAACTGTCCAAGTACCTGAGCAACGACTTCCAAGACTACCTCGCAGCAGCTAGCATGAAGGCGTAGCTCACTACGCCATAATCGCCACAGTAGAACGGTGTAGCAGAACACGCCAACTACACCATTGTTGAGTCGGCGCGCTCCATGCTTCACGTGGCTCAGTTGACTTACGACTTCTAGACCGAAGCCGTGTGCACTACGCTCTACATCAAGAACCGCAGTCCAACTAGGGCACTGGAGCAGATGATGCCGCACGAGGTGTGGTTCGGCAAGAAGCCGAGCGTGGGACATCTTCGCGCGTTTGGCAGCTTGGCACACATACACGTACCAAAGGAGAAACGGCAATAGTGGGATACAAAGAGTGCGCAGATGTTGATGATCGGCTATGACGTGGCAAGCAAGGCCTATTGCCTCTTCCAGAGGGATACAGGTCACGTCATCATCTCCAGGGATGTTGTCTTCAACGAAAGCAACGTCATTGGTCCTAGCATCGTATGTGAAAAGCCAGTAGAACCAGCAGCTGACAAAACAGTGGGAGCAGAAATTATTCCTAACACTATCTTTCCAGATCCTTCCTCCACTGTGACAGTGGGAGAATCAGTCTACTCTTTCATGTGTGATGCAGCAGATACAGCGGCCTCATTGGCAGAAGCAGAGGAAGGAGATGCAGCACCACCAACAGCAGCAGTTGTACCAGCAGCACCGCGCTAGCCGCCCGCTAACGCTCCAGTACAAGGTCGCAGGTACCTTCTCAGGGTGCGTTACAAGCTTAGTGAGCGCGGCCATTTTTGGATACTACAGCAACCAGAACAGGTGAACGTCGCAATTGTAGCAGATTCAGATGAGCCAACGTCATACAAGGAGGCAATGGCTGCACCAGATGCAGCACATTGGGTACAAGCCGTGCAGCAGGAGATACAGTCACAGCTGGACAACGGCATGTAAGAGCTGATTGAGCTTCCACCTGGACGTAAGGTGATCAAGTGCAAGTGGGTATTCAAGAAGAAGCGGGGAGCAGATGGTGACCTGGAAAAGTATGAGGCGAGGCTGGTCGCCAAGGGCTACTCGCAGCAGGAGGATGACTACACAGAAACCTTTGCCCTTGTTGCAAAGTTTACCTCTATGCACACGCTCCTCTCTTATGCAGCAGTTGAGGAATTTGAGGTTCACCACATGGATATCAAGACGGCATTCTTGAATGGTGACTTGAAGGAGGAGATCTACATGGAACAGCCAGAGGGGTTCGTCATGGATGGCCAAAAGTGCCTGGTTTGCAAGCTGCAGAAGTCGCTGTATGGCCTCAAGCAAGCGTCGCGTGCTTGGAACCAGAGGTTGGATGCGGCGTTGCAGTGCATGGGGTTTGAGAGCAACGAGTGTGACTACAGCGTGTATCGCTGGCAGCATGAGCATGAAATCATCATCATCATTATCTATGTGGATGACATGCTCCTTCTTTCCAATAGCATGTCTACACAGGAGGAGATCAAGGAGGCCATGCAGGAGCGCTTCCAGATGTGTGATCTTGGGGAAACGTCATACTTCCTTGGCATCTAGATCACGCGTGACCGCAAATCACGTTCTCACGCGCTACAGCAGAGTTGCTACATCAAGGACGCCCTGCGGCGGTTTGGTATGGCGAAGACTAAACCCATCGGCACACCGCTGGAGATGCGGCAGTACCTCGTGAGCTTCAATGGAGAAGCGGATGCAGTTGAGCGGCAGAAGTACCACAGCGCCGTCGGCAGTCTCATGTACCTCATGGTGGCAACTAGGCCTGACCTCGCACAGGCTATGAGTGCTGTGAGCCAGCACATGGCGAACCTTGGACCTGAGCACCAGAAGGCAGTGAAGCGGATCTTCCGCTACCTTGCTGGAACCATCAACATTGGCATCATGTACAACGGCAACGATAACAACATCATCGGCTATACGGACGCATATTGGGTTTCAAACTCTAAGGACCGCAAGTCCATCTTTGGACATGTATTCCTCATGAATGGTGGGGCCATCAGCTGGTGAAACAAGCGGCAGGTGGTCATGGCCACCTCAAGCACGGAAGANCAGCACATGGCGAACCTTGGACCTGAGCACCAGAAGGCAGTGAAGCGGATCTTCCGCTACCTTGCTGGAACCATCAACATTGGCATCATGTACAACGGCAACGATAACAACATCATCGGCTATACGGACGCATATTGGGTTTCAAACTCTAAGGACCGCAAGTCCATCTTTGGACATGTATTCCTCATGAATGGTGGGGCCATCAGCTGGTGAAACAAGCGGCAGGTGGTCATGGCCACCTCAAGCACGGAAGATGAGTACGTCTCTCTTAGCTTTGGAGCCAAGGAAGCAGTTTGACTTCAGTGTCTCATGGCGGAGATGAGTGGGAGTGCAGTTCCAGTTTTTGTGCGTGTCGACAACCAGAGCGTAATCGCACTCGCCAAGAATCCTGAGCATCATGCACGTGCCAAGCATATTAACATCGCATCTCACTTCATCAGGTACATGGTGCAGGAGGGTGCTATCAAGCTGAAGTTTACTCCAGCCAGCAAGCAGGTCGCTGATTTCTGCACCAAGCTAGTGACCCGTGAGAAGTAGCAGTTCTGCATGAAGGCATGTGGACTCAGCCCACTCTAACTGCGGCAACGTGGGAGATTGTTGGGAAAGGAGCCATCCGGCTCAACTTGAGGTCCACAGGAGCACGTTCCAGAAAACTACCAGATGCCTACTTCGATTGTCAATCCGACCTCCACATTGGAAAGATCGGGTGGCAATTTGTCTATGGTCCAAGTTTCAAGCCCATCCAACGGTCGGATTGGGAGATGTAAATTTTCGAAGTTTTCGATGTCATTAACCGCCGATGTCTGGGTGGCCATGGGTGACGGCTCCATGCCTTGGTCTGAGAAAAGAAAAAGGCAAGAGGTCCAGGGTCAGGACCTGATGGGAGAAATATCCAAAAAGGTCCTTGGTCTCAGGGTTGCCTTGTCAGAGTGTGCTGACTAGGATAAATGCACCTCTCCTTCCTTTTTAGGTGAGGTGAGATCCTTGTGTGCTAGCCATGGATACATGGCGATTCTCCATGGGGTTTTGGGTGATGTGTCTACTAGGAGTATGCCATGAGAGCATTCTATAGCTCTCTTGGTCGTGTGTGATTGGTAAGCCTGATTGCTAGGCTGATTACCTCTCTTGTGTGAGATTGTGGACTTTAGTGTGTGAGCCTTAGCCTCCATGGCTAAGTGGTGTGGCTTGTGAGAGGACTTGCCCAAGCTCTAGCTCTATATGTACTTCATCATTTTGAGTCATTCAATAACCATTCTTCAGCACAACTGATGCCCTTTCCGTCCCACATGCTCGCTGCTCCAAGGCTCTCTCTCTCCTCCAGATCCAATGTTGGGTCTGGAGGAGAGAGGGAGCCTTGGAGCAGCGAGTATATGGGACTAAAAGGGCATCACTTGTGCTGAAGAATGGTTATTGAATCACTCAAAATGATGGAGTACATATAGAGCTAGAGCTTGGACAAGTCAGCCCTCTCACAAGCCACACGACTTAGCCATGGAGGCTAAGGCTCACACACTAGAGTCCACAATCTCACACAAGGGAGGAAATCAGCCCAACAATCAGGCTGACCAGTCACACACGACCTAGAGAGCTAGAGAATGCTCTCATGGCACACTCCAAGTGGTCACATCACCCACAAACGCATGGAGAATTGCCATGTGTCCATGGCTAGCACACAAGGATCTCACCTCGCCTAAAAAGTAAGGAGAGGTACCTTTATCCTAGTCAGCACACTCTGACAAGGCAATCCTAAGACCAAGGACCTTTTTGGATATTTCTCCCATCAGGTCTTGACCCTGGACCTCTTGCCTTTTTCTTTTCTCAGGCTAAGGCATGGAGCCATCGCCCATGGCCACCCAGACATCGGCGGTCCATGACCCCCAAAACTTGGAAAATTCATATCTCCCAATCCGACCGTTGGTTCGGCCTGGAACTTGGACTACAGATAATTTGCCACCTGATCTTTCCAATGGTGAAGACGGATCGACGATCGGAGCAGGCATCTGGAAGTTTCTTGGAACTTGCTCCTGTGGACCTGAAACTGAGCCAGACGGATCCTTTCCCAACATCCAACACCTGCTGCACGACTTGCATCCAATCAGCTATTCGGGTACAGCCATAGCATCATTGTATAACGTTGGCTCATTTGAGTCTGCGGCTACTACGACGTTCATCTGTTTTGGTTTCTGTAGTATCCAAAAATGGCCGCATTCACGAGGGTTGTAACGGACCATGAGAGGGTACGTACAACATGGTATTAGAGTGTTAGCGGGCGGCCGGTGTAGCGCTGCTAGCATAATTGTAGCTGTTGGTGTTTCTGTATTTTGTTCCTCTGCTTATGTTAACGAGGCCGCTCTATTTGCTACATCAAATATGGAAGAGTAGAATGGTCCCCCCACTGTCACAGTAGAGGAAGGGTCTTGAGAGACGGGGTTAAGGAGAGTGTCTGCTCCTACTGCTTCGTCAGCTGCTGGTTCTGTTACCTCTTCACACACAATGTTGGTGCCAATGATGTTGCTTTCATTTAAGATGACATCCCTGGAGATGATGACGTAGCTTGTATTCCTCTCGTAGAGGCGATAGGTCTTACTTGCCACATAGTAGACGATCATCAGCATCTTCGTACTCTTTGTTTCCTCCTTTTGTTGCTTCTCCTTAGGCACGTCCATGTGTGCCAAACTGCCAAACGTACGGCGGTGATCCACGCTCGGCTTCTTGCCGAACCACGCCTCATACGACGTCATCTGCTCTAGCGCCTTGGTTGGTCTATGGTTCTTGATGTAAACCCTAGTACTCACGACTTCAGCCCAAAAGTCGTAAGTGAGTTGAGCGCATGCAGCATGGAGCGTGCCGACTCAACGATGGTGTGGTTGGTACGTTTTGCTACACCATTTTGCTGCGGCGAGTATGGCATGGTATGCTGCACCTTGATGCTGAGATGTGTCCTAGGAAGCCATAGAAACAAGCGGTTCATGAAATGGTGGACCATAGGCTACGTTAGGTCCAAACCTCCATGGCGGCGACTTAGGAAAAAAGTACAAGTCCCTATGTAACAAGTTATACTAGTCCTAGGGGTGCGATCGCTAGTCGATCGCACCCGTCACGCTAGCGAGTGAAGCTCGCTGGCAATCGAGCTTGCTCGAGGGCGAAAGCCCTCGACAGCCCCGAAAAGGGTGCGAGCAAAATCCACGCACCCCAAGTGGGGTACGCCATGCGTCACTTACGAAGTGACATATTCTATGTCTAACCAAGGTCAAAATTGCAGGTCTGACATGGGTGTCTCACGCTAAAGCAAGCAATGAGCAGTTATGACTAATGTAGGTTTGCCATTAATGCCAAAGGACACAACAAGTGTATCAGGTCTGGATGATGATGGAGACGGGTCATGCGTTCAGGATGGAGGCGACCACCGGTGAGGAAGGATGGGGATTGCATGCCTTCATGGTGCGTCGCCTCCACTCGCTGTACCAGCATGCCCTGTACACTCACGGCCACCACAAGAGGAGAAATATGGATAGTGGAAGATTAACACGCCCCCTTGGACGGGAGTGTAGCACGTATGCAGCCCAGTTGTTACAGTTGAAGCAAGAGAAAAGAGGATGATAGAGCCTTGGTGAGAAAATCTGCCAACTGTGCCTTCCCACTGATGGGACACACCGCCACAGTCCCAGCATCCACCGCCTCTCGGAAAAAATGATGTTCGACGCTGATGTACTTTGTGCGTGGATACAACACACCATCATTTGTTGCAATGTGGCATGCAACTGAGCTGTCACTATGTACGGGTACAGTATTTGTGTGCACACCCAGTTCTTCAAGTAGTCGTGCAAGCCAGATGACCTCACATGTTGCTTCACCCAATGCCATGTATTCAGCCTTAGTCACACTACGTGCGACACAAGATTGTTTTGCACTCCGCCAAGACACGGCAGTTCCCCAAACACGAAACACATAACCGCCCCGACTGCGAGCTGCACGATCACGGGCATAATCATTGTCACAGTAACCGTCCAGAACAGGACCGGTGGCAGGGGCAAATACTAGACCTAAAGCGGCAGTGTCCAACACATAACGCAGCAGCTTCAGCAAAGCTTTCAGGTGTGTACTGCATGGTTGCTGGCTGAACTGAGCGAGCACATTGACTGCACACGCAATGTCAGGACGTGTAGTTGACACAAGATATGAGAGGCTGGCGGTGATCTGTCTGTAGAGTGTAGGATCTGTGTCAAGGCCATAGTCCGTGGTGCGTGCATCCAAGAGATGTGCGTAGACGTCAGGGCTCATGGGAGTGGTCTGTCGTGAGAGGTGTTGGACCAGGTGTTGGAAGCGTGCAGTGAGGTGAGCAATGAAGCGACCTTGATGAAGTGTTAGTGTCCGTGCTGTGCGATCACGTGTGATAGTCATGCCAAGGAAGTTCTGTGCCTCACCCAGATCTGTCATGCTGTAGTGATCCGTGAGCAGTGCTTTGGCTTGTGCGATGAGTGTGAGGGAGGGAGACAAGATCAGCAAATCATCCACGTAGACTAGCAATGCGACAGGTAGACCTTCCGACCATTGTAAAAATAGTGAGGGATTACAAAGACTCTGTGTGAACCCACCACTCACCAAGGTGCGTCGGATCTCTTTGTTCCAGCACCGAGGCGCTTGCTTCAAGCCATAGAGAGCCTTGAGCAAGAGCCATACCCGATCAGTGCCGTCCTCAAAGCCCTCTGGCTGTTGTACATAGAGTTCCTCTTCCAGTGGCCCATTCAAAAATACATTTTTGACATCCATTTGGTGGATTTCCCAGTCCTCACGTGCAGCCACTACAAGCAATGCGCGGCTGGTCCCGTACTTGCCCACAAGGGCGTATTTGTCCGTGAAGTCCTGTCCTGGGATTTGATGAAAGCCTTTTACCAACAGTCTGGCTTTATACATCTCAATAAGGCCCTTCAGGTTTCTCTTCAACTTGAACACCCATTTGACATCAATGGCCTTTCCACCAGGTGGCAAGGGCACCAAATCAAACACTTCATGCTCAAGCAGTGCATTTAGTTCTGCAGCCATTGCTTTTTCCCACTCTGTAGCATCCCAACGCCCCCTGGCTTCAGTCACGGTCTGCGAATCAATTGCAATGTGATCAGTAGTCGCCGTGCTGACAGTGTGGTAAAACTGTTTGTAGTTGACTTTGGGCACATCACGCAGAGATCGCTGTGCAGGTACGGGTGGTGGTGTTTCCTTACTCTGTGGCTCCACAATGGGGGGTCAGCACCGTGAGGCCTGGGGGTACCTGGGTGTCACCGGAGTTTGAGCTAGCCAAGTCTAAGGGCAAGAGCAGATCTCTTGGAACAGGTTCAGCCATGTCCTTGTCTCTCTGCGGTTGAGTCCTCTGACCTGACTCTTGTAGTTGAGTGGGCATGAACACGGGTACACTCACGTACTCGGGGTATTGCTCTCGAGATGCAAAAGTGGATGCATGACATAGTGTGCGAAATGACTTGTAGGACATGTGTTCCAAGAAGGAAGCGTCCCGACTCTCGAAAAAGACAATGGTTTGTGGGATCCCAAAATCGCCATGCCTTGGAGGCATGGGAGACCCCGACAAACACACACCACCGACCACCTGAACTTAGTTTGTTCTCCCATTGTGGTGGTGCAAACCACATACAGGCCATTGTACCCCACACCCTGGCCGGCCTTAGGTCAGCCTTTTCTTTGAACCAACGTTCCCAGGGAGTGACAGACTTGGACAGTGGTCCTTGTGGCACTCGATTCCACACCCAGGTGATGTATTTTACGGCCTCTTCCCAATACCCAAATGACAGACCGGGCTCGGTAAGCAGTGTGCGTAACGCATCACCAAGGGTTCTGTGCCAACGTTCAGCCACTCCATTCTGTTGTGGCGTGTATGGGGAAGTACTTTGGCGTTCGACTCCTCTCAATTTCAGTTCTGCTGTCAATGTGCCAAGAAACTCTCCTCCTTTGTCTGGTATCAGCTTGAGCAATGAACAACCAGTCTGTCTCTCGGCCAAAGGAATCCATTCAGTGATTGCACGCTATGCATCTGCTTTAGTTTTCAGCAGAAAGGCCCAACGGAAACGGCTGTAGTCATCAGTTAGAGTCAAGACATACTGTGACCCGTACTGGACTGATGGTACTGGCATCGGTCCTATCAGGTCCGCATGTACTAGTGCCAAAGGTTTGGTTGTGACACTATCTGACTTGGGGAAAGTTAGCCGATGGGCCTTCCCTTCATGACACTCAAGGCACGTGTCTACTTTGAGACCGTGAGGACAGTCGCTGGGGAGGATGCCATGTGCTGGGGTGTGTTTCAATAAGTCAGCAACTGTTTCAGTGTTGATGTGTACAAGACGACGGTGGATGAGTTCAGTGTGTGTTGCATCAGTGTTTGTAACGTGTACTTGGGGAAGATTCACAGGTGATTGGACGAAGGGGAAGAGAGTCAGTTTGTATAGCATGTCAGTGTGCAACGGTCCATCAGCCAGCAAGGCACCAGACACATCAAACAGCATGCAGCGCTGGTTTTGGGTAAGTGTGGAAACATTGGCTTGTTGATCTAGTTGCCACCCTGACAACAAGTGCACTTTCAGCCGTGGCACATACAGGACGCCAGTCAGCCACAGAGCCTTGCCTGGTGCTTGAAGAGCCACCATTCCCACACCTTCCACAGGCAACACTTCCCCAGACCCAGTCTTCACATCCTCAACATCAAGTGTGGCATGCAATGTGACAAACAGCTGGCGGTGCGGCAACATATGATGCGATGCTGCAGTGTCAAACAACCACTCATGCATAGGCAATGCATACGATGTAGTGATGTGTGTGTGACCCAACCTCTGACCTACTGGCTTTGGGCTGGGAATCGGCTCAGGTGGGTGCAGCTCCATTGGCGTGCTCCAGCCTGATCCGGGTGGAAGGAGAAAGGGCTGCTGTGGCTCGGTCGTCTCAGTGTACACCCTCTATGCCCATGCTGGAACAAGAGCTGGTGCGCTAACGCACTGGGAAATGAAGGCAAGCCCCTGATACTGCTGCGGATGTGGAGCAGAGGATGCTGGGTACATGGGTAACTGAAACTGCTGTGGACCAAAAGTTGCCACCCCAAAGGGTGCCGGCGCTCGTGGTCCAGCCACAGTCAGAGTAACCCATGCTGGAGGGGAGAGGTGCTGACTCGGTGGTGCGAACGACGTAGATGTCTGGCCAACCGCTGGGCGTGCCTGCTGCGCAGAGGGAGTCATGATGCGTTGAAGAGTCGGGCAGGCCCTCCAGTAGTGACCGGGTTGTCCGCAGTAGTTGCATGTGTGTTTTCCTGCTGCTTGGCTGCGACCTCCCCCTCTGCCGCCTTGTCCGCCTCGGCCTCTCGCGCCTCCCCTTCCTCCCCCGCCTCCTCCATGCTCATGCTTTTGCGAGGGATGAAAGGTACCTCCACCCTGGTGCACAAATGCGCTCGCCGCTACACCCTCATCTTCCCGTGCCTCACCTCGTATCATATCCTCATAGTTGCGCAGCTCCTCAAACACCTCCGCCAGGTCGGTGCTCTCGATGTTGGCGACTTTCAACCTCCAAAGCAAACCGCGCCGGAAGTCCTTGTACGGCTCGCCAAGGTGTAGGAGGACAGGATCCAACCACTCAAGGATGGAGCAGGAGGCACCAAGTCCGAAAAGGCGCCGGCGAAGATCCATGGCAGCGTCCCAATACTCTGCAACAGGGGCACCTGGTTTCGGACAGAGATTGCGGAGTTTTTCCCGCAGAGAGATCACTAGGGCCATCCCTTGCTCCTCCTTTCGAGTGGCTAGATGCTTCCATGCATCGTGAGGTCGAGGGTCGCCACTACGCGGGTTCACGGGGTCCTCCTCCTTGCCACCAAAGCGAAACTATCGGAGGGCATACTGCTGGTCCTCTGGAAGCGCGCAAATCCGAGCATTAAATGCTCTAAGGAGCACCAACGCGTCGGACAATGTTGACCTCGTGGTTCGTTGTAGGGGCCCTACAACGACAACGCTACAACGAAGTACAACATTGCCCCAACGTTGTGTGGTAGGCCCCTTACACGACCCGGGGCTGACCAAAATGGACATATGGCTCACGCGGGAGTCTTCGACAGGGAACACGGTAATTTTGCGAAATACAAAGTTTCAGCTCCGCGTACGACGGCTCACCCGCGACGACCTACTTCGACGGATAGCATGACAGCATGTGATGCATCACAGCATGCAATGCATGCATCATACAGCTCAGCAAGGGCAAGGCAATGACTGGTTTGTTGACAACATGGATCTATCCATTGGGCCAATCGCATGGGCAGCCTCACCTCCAACTAAGCAGATTGCAAGGTCCACGTGTAACCCAACCGCACCATTGAACTGAAGATTCCTTGATTTTTATTTTTTATTTTTTCGATGCAGTTTACAGCACACTCTTCTTCTGTCAACTTGTATGCGTGAGTCGTTCATCAATCTCGGTTCTTACCTCCTTCGCAACCAATAAATGTTGATACATTCTACCCGTCAAACTTCGTAAAAAAATTTGTTGAATTGAGGCTACATGCATCAACTCGCAATGCCAATCCAGGATCACGGGTGCATGGGTCATCCGTGCATCACAACCCCACGCACACGGTCGCCGATGTCCTTCCTTTGGTCCATCATATTGCAATGCCAATCCGAGGCATGTGATGTATCATCCATGGGTCATCCATGAGTGGGTCATCCATCCGAGGCTCGCGCTAGCCGAAGTCTTCTCGAGAGGACTTCGGCATTCGACGAACTCAAAGTGTAATCGGCTTCAGTAACACCTCACCCTTCTGCTAGCCGTCTGGTGCGACACTTGTGTCGCACCAGCATGGCGTCTCAACCTTCCGGCTTGTCGTCTCAACCGTCTCGGGGGGCCAGCTCTGCTGCTGGCACCGTGCAGTCACCCATTCCCTCATCTGGCGTTACCGACGCCTCCTTCGACCCAACTCGCTGGAATCCTCCGCGAAAGCGCCAGTGCAGCGGTGACTTTCTGACGAAGGAGTTGAGCAAGCACTGTGACCCTGTCCCCATAAAAACGAAGAAGGCGGGCTGGCGCTGTGGCTCATGCGGCACCATCAAAGCGGGGACCTGTGACCGTATTCGCGGCCATTTTAGCGGCGACAACCACAACATCGGACGCTGCCCGTACCCACCACCAACTGCCCGCGATGCCCTCGGGCTGGAGCGAGTTCCGCCGCCTCCCTCGGGATGGAAGCCGCAAAACGTCCAGCTGTACAAGGGGCTTGGAGCAGAGTGGGGGACCAAGGACAAACCCATGCAATGGGTAAAACTCTGGGAGAAGTACCAGTGCAGGCCTCAGCCGCAGCAGCCGGTGTCATGTTGGAGGCCGACAGTGACGACGAGGGGCCTCACCCCGGACAGTCCACCCGTCAGGAGAGTCAAGCAACAGCCTCACACGTGGTCCCCATCTTCGACGTGAGGAGGGCTGCCTCTTTCCGGCAGACTAGCATGGGTAAGCACATCGAGCGCGGCCACAATGATAGGTGCCAGCTGAATGTGGTGAAGCCTATGTGCATCCAAGCAGCTCCTATATCCTTTTGCCGTGAATCAGTTCTCCTCGAGACCCTGAAGTCTGCTCGGAAGATATCTAGTGGCTTCCGCCTCCCAAGCCGCACCCGCGTCGTCAAAGACCTGCTCCCCAAACTGGATAAGGAGCTGGAGGAGCTAGATGCTCCCTTGAAGCAGGCATGGGATATCTACGGCTTCTCTGTGGCCGTGGACGAATGGGCAGACCGTCAAGTCAGGCCCATTTACAACGCGATGGCCTGCAACGCCCAAGGATCTGTCCACCTCTTCTCACGTGACGCCAGCGGCCTCAGCAGGGATGCCGACCACACGGC
>SZWC01006163.1:116509-130024 GCA_023375785.1 Penium margaritaceum
GATGCTCATGCCAGTGGGCAAGCTTCTCATGCTCGTGCCTCAGGCACAAAACGCCAGGCTGCAGGGGAGAAGGCAGCCAAGCGTGGACGTGCTAAGAAGTAGGAAGGCTACATTGTCTCTGTCAAAGCACTCATTGAATAAATTGCATTGACATTCTACTCATTTCATTGACATTCTACTCCTGTTTGATTAGCCACTCATTGACATTCTACAATGCAGCTGTTTGACTTGCTTACAATGCCTAGCTACTCCTGACAGAATGCTTACAATGCTTACAATGTTCTGTTTGACCTGCTGACAATGACTTGCTAATGATCGTAGAATGTAGTGGGTAGCATGCAGATGGTAGCCAGAATGTATGGCAGAGTCCCATGCATGTGCCTCTGTTCACATGTATGTGAATGGGGCCAAGAAATGAGTGGAGGTACAGTGTATGTGGTAAGAAGTGAAGTTAAAAGTTTAATCTGTAGAGTACTCATGAAAAAAAAACCCTGATGAAAATGGTTAATTTCAGCTTTCTGGCATGGTGGATGCCACTAAAACCAGCGTTGTAAAGGGGCCACAACGTTGTCCTCAAAATGGACTACAACGTTGTTCGTTGTCCACAGCGTTGTGGCGTTGTACGTGGTACATAGGTCAACATTGGCGTCGGAATCATCGGCCGGCGGAGCTAGGTAGTAGTTCTCAAGGCCATGCTCCACCGCCCATGAAAGGAAAACATCCTTCCAAGTGAGAAAATCACGCACACCTAGCGGTGGGAGTGTTAGGTCTTTGTGGGACAGAACTTTGCTCAGTTCGTCCCATGTCATGCCGGTCAAGGTGGCGCCGGCACCAGCACCGCCACTGGTGCTAGCATCAACGTTCGCACCGGCCCCTCCTCCTGCAGATCCCGCTACACTCATGGCTCCTAGCTGAGTGCTTGGGACATATGGGCACTGTCAGAGAGTTGTGAGCTGCCCTCTGCTGCCGAAGAAAATTTCGGCACCAATTCGCCGGGCCCACTTTAGGCCCAGTTTTCTGCCGCGAGCCTGACGCTCGATAGGGACCTCTTGTCTTGTCCTAGAGACTGTTGGCAGGCCACCTGGGACCTGCACAGACACCTGTAGGGGCGAGAGACCCCGCTATCACCTCATGAGAGGTGTAGGTGGCACTTGGGCGCTCTCCCCTTGCAACTTTCACTCCCACGTGAGCAATCCCTTCTTTCGCCGCCTCCACTAGTAGGGCGCAGCCTAGGGGTGATGCTTCGTTGTTCCTTGTGCCTCACGCGGCCTGCTTTCGCGGCAGCCGCGCGGATCTACCTTCGGCACTGAACTCGGCCGCCACCCGTTTTGCTTGGCGCCGCCTAGATACGCCACTTGCAGTTGTCGAACCTGGCTCTCATACCATGAGAAGTGTCCTAGGAAGCCATAGAAACAAGCGGTTCATCTACTGGTGGACCGTAGGCTACGCTAGGTCCAAAACTCCATGGCGGCGGCTTAGGAAAAAATTACAAGTCCCTATGTAACAAGTTACACTAGTCCTAGTGGTGCGATGGCTAGTCAATCGCACCCATCACGCTAGCGAGCGAAGCTCACTGGCGATCGAGCTCGCTCGAGGGCGAAAGCCCTCGACAGCCGCGAAAAGGGCGCGAGCAAATCCGCGCACCCCAAGTAGGGCACGCCATGCGTCACTTACGAAGTGACATATTCTGTGTCTAACCAAAGTCAAAGTTGCAGGTCTGATATGGGTGTCTCACGCTAAAGCAAGCAATGAGTAGTTATGACTAAAGTACGTTTTCCATGAATGCCAAAGGACACGACAAGTGTATCAGGTCTTGATGTTGATGGAGACGGGTCATGCGGTCAGGATGGAGGCGACCACCGGTGAGGAAGGATGGGGATTGCGTGCCTTCGTGGTGCGTCGCCTCCACTCGCTATACCAGCAGACCCTGCGTACTCACGGCTACCATAAGAGGAGAAATATGTATAGTGGAAGATTAACAGATGCTAGCTACTTTGAGGTAGTCTTGAAACTCCTTGCTAAGGTACTCTCTTCCACGGTCACTGTGTAGTGCCTTGATCTTCTTGTCGGTCTGGTTCTCCATCATTGCCTTGAACTCCTTGAACCTGTCAAAACATGGGTCATTGGGAGCAAGGAAGTACACAACAGTGTAACGGCTCAAAATCATCAATGAATATGAGGAATTATCTCGAGCCTTGAAAGATATGTATTGGACCACACAAGTGTGTGTGGACCAGCTGCAATACCTGCTTCGCACGCTCCCCTACTCTAGAGATGCCTCATAGTGCTACTTCTCCTCCAAACAACCGATGCACAACTGTTACTCAAAGTTGGAGATGATAGACAGGTCACGTACTATCTGCTTCGCTAGAAGCTGATTCAAGGCGTGCATGCCGATGTGGCCGTAGCGCGTATGCCCTATCTTGCCATCTATCGCCTACACAACTGTTGCAAGCTTCTGCTCACGCGGGACATTGATCGCCTCCCGCAGGCGGTACATGTCGCCCTCCTTCACCGACATGGCCAACTCCTCTCATGTGTCCTTGTTGATGATGTAGTCAAATTCATCGTCAAAGACGATGCATAACCCTGTGTTTCTCAGAGAGGAGACTGAGAGGAGGATGAATACAACGTCATGTATATACAGCACGCCATGCAACTCTCCCACTTGAATGTCACATGGGGTCTCTAACTACATCTCCACAATCCCAATTTTCCGCACACACCACTCAATCATCAGCCATAGCGATAGGACGGGGAGGGATTGGCAGCAGCTACGTAAACTACTCCTTGTGGTACGTCAGGCTTTTGGTACACCCTGAGTCCTTGTACGATGCAAGATTTGCCTTCTCCACCTGTGACATGTCAGACTTTGCCATGAAGAGGTGGTCGCGCACCTCCTTGGCCACATTCATGTTACCAAAGAAGCGCATGCTAGCCTGGTTTTGTTGTTGCTGTTGCTGACGCTATTGTGAGTGCTGCTACTGCTGCTGTGGAGTTTGTTGCTTTTACTGCTGCTGCTGTACTGACTACTCTACTGTTGCTCCTTCTGGTCCCTCTTGAACTTGAAGTACTCTTTCTCATAGTATCCCTCTTTCTAGCAGTAGTAACACTTGCCTTTCTTCTTGCCTCTCTACTGTCCAGACTGCTGCTTCTACTGCTGGTTGCGCAAGTCAAAGGCCACAAAAGTTGCTTCACTATTGATAGTGCCATTGTACTTTGCTGCATTATGGTGCAGTTCCTCTTGCACCAGGTGTGTGTTAATGGAGTCGAGAATGAGAGTCGGCTGGCACTCCAGCGTCTCCCGTACGGTGTCGTATCTTGTTGGAAGTTCCCTGAGCAAGAGGAGGATGAAGCGCGTCTCTTCCACTGGGTTCTTCGCTATTTTCAGCTACTTCACCAGATCCTTTGTCTTGTCCAAGTACGCCTCCATCCCTTCACCAACCTGCATGTTCAATGCCATCATCTTCTCCTCACAAAGCATGAGGAATACAGGTTCCTTGCTCTCATACCTCTTGTACAACATGTTCCATCCCTCCTTTGTAGTACCCTTGTCACTCATGTACTAAAGATGCGGGTTGAAGATGGTATTGACAAGCAGCTTGTAAACTTCCCCGTCCTTCTTCTACTCCTCATATGCCACTGGTGCAGTTGCAGATAAACTTGCACCAGCTGCATCCTTGTGCGGTGTCTTCCCCACCACCACTTGTGCTGCGGTGATGCCTGTTGCTTGCGTCGCGTCCAACTTCTGGATCCAAGCAAGCGACGCTTGCGTGAGGTCGTACAGCAACTTCTGCAGCTTGAAAACAAGGTGCACTAGGCCATCCATGACGAACCCCTCCGGCTGCTCCATGTAGATCTCCTCCTCCAAGTCACCATTCAAGAATGAAGTCTTGACATCCATGTGGTGAACCTCAAATTCCTCAGCTGCTGCATCAGAGAGGAGCGTGCACACAAAGGTAAACTTTGTAACAAGTGTAAAAGTTTTTGTATAGTCGATGCCCTCCTGTTGCGAGTAGTCCTTGGCGACCAGCCTCGCCTTGTACTTTTCCAGGTTGCTATCTACTCCTTGCTTCTTCTTGAATACCCACTTGCACTTGATCACCTTGCGTCCAGGTGGATGCTCAATCAGCTCCCACGTGCTATTGTCCAACTGTGACTGTATCTCCTGCTGTAGGTCTTGTGTCCAATGTGCTGCATCTGCTGTAGCCATGGCCTCCTTGTATGACGTCGGCTCATCAGAGCCTGCTACAACTGCAACGTTCATCTGTTCTGGTTTTTGTAGCATCCAAAAATAGCAGCGCTCACCAGGCTTGTAGCGCATCCTGAGAGGGTACCTACGACCTGGTGCTGGAGCGTTAGCGAGCGGCCGGCGCGGTGCTGCTAGCTCAACGTCTGGTGCTAGTGGTGTTGCATCTCCTTCCTCTGCTTCTGCCGATGAGGCCGTTGTATGTGCTGCATCAGACATGGGAGAGTAGGGTAGTTCTTCCATTATCACAGTAGAGGAAGGGTCATGAGAGACTGGGTCAAGAATGAGATCTGCTCCCACTGCCTCGTCAGCTACTAGTTCTGTTGCCTGTTCACAAATAATATTGGTACCAATGATGTTACCATCGCTGAAGACGACATCCGTGGAGATGAAGACGTTACCATTATCCCTCTTATAGAGGCGATATGCCTTGCTTGCTACGTCATAGCCGATTATCAGTATCTACGTGCTCTTTGCATCCCACTTCTGCCGTTTCTCCTTGGATACGTGCATGTGCGTCAAGTTGCCAAATGCTCGGAGATGAACCACGCTCAGCTTCTTGCCAAACCACGCCCCGTACGGTATCATTTGCTCCAGCGCCTTAGTTGGACTGCGATTCTTGATGTAGACCGCAGTGCTCATAGCTCTGACCCAGAAGTCGTAGGTTAGCTGAACAGCGCGTAGCATGGAGCGCGCTAACTCAACGATGGCGCAGTTGGCGCGTTCTGCTACACCATTCTACTGCGGCGAGTACGATGCGGTGCGCTGTGCCTTGATGCCAACTGTTGCAAGGTAGTCCTGAAACTCCTTGCTCGGGTACTATCCGCCACGGTTGCTACGTAGCACCTTGATCTTCTTGTTGGTCTTCCACCATTGCCTTGAACTCCTTCAACCTGTCAAAGCACTATTCCTTGGAAGCAAGGAAATACAGAGCAGTGTAATGGCTGGAATCATCAATGAATGTTAGGAAGTACCTCAAACTCCCAAAGCTCTGGGTCTGTAGTGGGCCACAAAAGTCTGTGTTAACCAGCTCCAGTACCTCCTTTGCACGTTCTCTTGCTCCAGAGAATGCCTCAAGATGCTGCTTCCCTTCCAAATAACCGATGCACAACTACTGCTCAAAGTCGGAGATGGTAGGTAAGTCACGCACCATCTGCTTCCCTTGAAGTTATTGCAAGGCGCACATGCCGATGTGGCCGTAGTGTGCATGCCAAACCTTGCCATCTATTGCTCGCACCACTACTACAAGACTCTGTTCACGTGGAACCTTGGTCACCCCCAGCAAGCGGTACATGTCCTCCTCCTTCACTGACCTGGCCAAATCCTCTCCTGTATCCTTGTTGAGGATGTAGCCATTGTCATCGTCGAAGATGATGCGCAGTCTTGTGTTTATAAGAGAGGAGGTTGAATGCAGCATCAGGTACATACAGGACGTCATGGAACACTCCCACTTCAAAACCACAAAGGGTCTCCAACCACATCTCCACAATCCCAATCCCCTCAGCATAAACCACCCGATCATCTTCCATAATGATAGGACGGGAAGGGATGGATAGCAGCTGCGTAAACGACTCCTTGTGATACATCAGGCTCTTGGTACACCCTGAGTTCTTGTACCATGCGAGATCCGCCTTCTCCACTTGCGACATGTCAGACTTTGTCATGAAGAGATGATTGCGCACCTCCTTGGCCACGTTCATATTGCCAAAGTGACACACACCAGCCTGGTTTTGCTGCTCTTCCTGTTGATAGTACTGTGGCTACTACTACTGCTGTTACTATGGAATCTGCTGTTTTTTCTATTGTTGTTGTGATGACTGCTGCTACTGCTGCTCCTCTTAAACTTAAAACACTCGTTCTTGAAGTACGCCTCTTTTTGGCAGTAGTGGCACTTGTCTTTCTTCTTGCCTCTCTACTATCCAGACTGCTACTGCTTTGTTTTATTGCGACGCTGTTCCACCTGCCCTAGGTGTGTGCAGTTGAAGTCGAGGTCGAGAGTTTTCTCGTACTCCGTTGTCTCTCACACTATGTGGTAGTTGGTTGGGAGTTCCCTCAGTAGGAGGAGGATGAAGCGCGTCTCTTCCAGAGGGTTGCTGGCCGCTCTCGGCTGCTTCGCCAATTCCTTTGTCTTGTCCAGGTACGCCTCCATCCCTTTACCACCCTGCATTTTCAACGCCATCATCTTGTCCCCCAAGAGCATGAGGAATGCAGGATCCTTGCTCTCATACTTCTTGCACAGCGTGTCCCACCCCTCCTTTACAATAGCCTTGTCAGTCACGTACTTAAGATATGGGTTGGAGATGGTGTTGACAAGCAACCTGTAGGCCTGCCTGTCCTTCTTCTTCCACTCCTCATACGCCACTGGTGCAGTTACAGATGACCTTGTAGGTACTCCATCCTTTTACGGCATTTCTCCCACCACAACCTGTGTTGCGGTGATGCTTGTTACTTCCGGATTTGGAGCTGACTCGTCGTCGCTCACCACCTCCCCGTACCACCCTAGACCATCCTTTACCATCCCGCACCATCTAGTACCACCCTGCACTAGCTTACATCATTCTACTCCATCCTGCACCATCCTCCACCATCTTCCACTACCTTGCACACCGTTCGACCACCCTATACCAGTCTACACTACCCTGCACTATCCTAGTCCATCTTACACTATAGTCCACCACCTTCTACCATCCCACACCATCCTATACCATCTTGTACTACCCTGTTTTATCCTGCAAGACCATATACTATCCTGCATCATCCTGTACCACCTTGCACCATCCTACACCACCGTACATCATCCTCTATCATACCGGACTATCCTACACTGTGTTATATAATCTTATACCATCTTCTAATCCCTGTAACATCCTCTACCATCCTCCACCATCTTTCTCCACCCTATACCACCCTTAACCTACATCATCCGGTACCATCTGGCACCACCCAGCATCATCTTGTACTATCTTATACATACTCTCTTCACTACCTTGTACCACCTTGTACCACCATGCACCTCCGTGTACCATCATGTACCAACCTGTACCACCCAGCATCATCCTACTTCACCTGTACCATCTTTTACTATCCTACATCATCCTGCACCATCTTGTACCATCTTGTACCACCGTGTACCACCCTATATAACTCCGCACTACCGTGCACGACCATGAACCATCCCGTAAATATGCCATCAACTTCCTACACCTACTTGTACCATCGTGTGCCACACTGTAGCATTCTGCACAACACTGCACCACCCTATACCACTGTGTACATATACCGTCTTGCACCAACTTATACCATCCTACACCATCGAGTATCATCATATAGTATCCTACACCATCATGTATCATCTTGTACGGTCTTGCTACACCTAGCACCACCATGCACTAGCTTGGATCATCTTGTACCACCCTGCATCATCGTGCACCATTTTACACAACTAGGCACCACCCGGTACCATCCTGCACCACCCTGCACCATCCT
The DNA here is from genome assembly GCA_023375785.1 of Penium margaritaceum. Lineage (NCBI taxonomy): Eukaryota > Viridiplantae > Streptophyta > Zygnematophyceae > Desmidiales > Peniaceae > Penium > Penium margaritaceum. The sequence continues at coordinate 124,245 of SZWC01006163.1, forward strand.
GTACCACCCTGCACTAACTTGTACCATCCTACGCCATCTTGTACGATCATGTACCATCATATAATTGCACTACACAGCACCATCCTGCACCATCCTGCACCATCCTGTACCATCTTCCACCATCTTGCACCATCCTGTACCATCCTTTACCATCCTGCACCATCCTGCACCATCCTGCACCATCCTACATGACCTCGTACCATCATACACCATCCTACACCACCCTATACTAACCTGTATCACACTTGACCAGCCAGAACCATCCTACACCATCCTAGATTATCCTACACCACCATGTACCATCCGGTACCATCCTATACCATACTTTACCATCCTATACCTACACCACCTTCTACCACCTTCAACTATCTTATACCTACACCATCCTACACCTACACCATCCTATACCATCCTAAACCATCTTGTATCATCCTACGCAAGCACCATAGTTTACTATCCTGCACCATCTTGTAACATCGTGCATGATCATGTACCATCCTGCACCACCCTATACCACCCTATACCATCCTCTACCCCTATGCATGATCCTGCACCATCCTACACCTGCAGTACCATGCAATGGTACCATCCAATACCATCTTACGCCACCTTGCACCACTCTATATCATCGAGGACCATCCTGTAACATCCTCTACTCGTACCATCTTGCACCCTCCTGCACCATCCTGCACCATCTTGTATCATCCTGAACCACCCTATAGTACCCTATACCATCCTGTACCACTCTGTACCATTGTACACCACCTTGTCCCACCCTGTACCAATACCATCATGCACATGCATCATCCTGTATATGCACTATCCTACACCATCCTACACCATCATATACCACTCAACACTATCCTATTTCACCGTACACCTCTCTTTCCCATCCGGCACCTGCACCATCCTGTACCTGTATCATCCTATACCACCTTGCACTGTCATATACCTACACCATCCTACACCTGCACCACCCTATAACATCTTATACCATCCTATACCATCCTACACCTTCACCACCCTGCACCATCCTACACCACCATTCACCATGTAGCAACATCTTGTACCATCCTACAGCACCCTATCCCATCCAGCTTCCTACACAATCATACACTACCTTACATCGTCCAGCACCACTATGTACGATCATGCACTATCTTTTACCTATACCATCCTATACCTGCACCATCCTACACCATCTTATATTATCGTGCACTACTTTGCACCATCCTATACCATCCTACACAATCCTATTGTCATAAATTGACATCATAGGAACTCACTCTGGTCACTCAGTCAGGAAAAGATTAGCCTTTCTCAAGAACGGTTCAGGCTCAAGTCCAAACCACCTTGGTCACCAACGGCACAATCTCAGGACCGTTGAACCAACAGAGACCGAGTCATCCCTTAATAAAGTGAAACCTGTCATCCACGTCCAGCTAGTGGGAAGAAGCCGTTGCATATGCTTTTGTCCTGTTCTGTCCATATATTCCGATGAAGTTCATTCCCTCAAGTTAACCAGAACAGTTCTATCCATGCTGTTCCCCTTTGGTTCCACGGCTTTGTCATCGTGTCTTCGCTCTGCTCGCTCCTTGCATCCCCTGTCTTTGCCAGCCTCTCTCAGCTCTTCACTCCGTCACTGTCGCTCCTTCGCTCAGCTCCTTTGCTCCACCAACCACCACTTACCTCGCCAAAAACTCTCTCACATCAACTTGTCTACCTCGACTACCTCACACCTCAGCCTCTATCAGATTCCGCAACTAACTCCTCAAGCCGCTCCCGCTCACGTCACTCTGCTGACGTACACCTGCATGTCCTGACGCTTCTGCCTAATTCTCCTGCTGCTGTCCTCGTGCTTACATTCTTCTGACATGGTATCAGAGCCTCAGGCAACATCACCTGGAGTCCCGTGACCGCGTCATCGCTCTGCCATCATCCTCCATCCATCGCTTCCAGCTGCAATCTTCTGCCACCATTACCGTCATCCCGCGCCTCGCCGCTTCGCCAGCAATTGACATCAGCAGCTGTGCCAAACGAGTTCTCCGTGCTGAAGAAACGCCTCGTTGTCTTAAGGAAGTCCTACGTCCATTTCCACGCCCGTGGCTAACAACAGGTGACGTGTCGCCCACATGAGCCGTAAGCAACCCTCGAGCTGCCGTCTGCCGTCAACTACCAAGAAGCTTCCTGAAGTCTGCCATCCGCTGCCCCTCAACACATCTGCCACTGCAAGCATCTTCTCCTCTCACATCTTGCCTCATCAGCTTCACCTGCTACTTCCTCTCTGTCATCCTCAGTCTGCTTACGTCAATCACCTCGAGTCGCCTTCTCGCATCGCCTTCTCGCCTCGTCAGCAGCTGCAGCCAAAACTGCCGCCGTCAGGATATCGGACACCACCAGTCTTCCTGCTCCCATTCGGAGCCAACTGGGGAACAAGCCGTCACTCTCCTGACATCAGCGGTCTAGTGCCTCTGCCTGCTATCTGACTCCCTCTGCCGCAACCAACCTCTTCCAGCTGATAGCATATCGGATGCCACCAGTCTTCCTGCTCCCATTTCTGAGCCAACAAGGGAACAAGCCGTCGCTCTCCTAAATGCAAAAGAAGTGATTGTGTCGCCCTACCTCCCTGCCGCGTCGCCTCTCATCGCACCGCCTTCCGCTTGCATCGCTCCCTACCTCTCTTCTCCATCATCATCATCAGCCTTCAGTCCTCACTTCTTCCATCATCCTCATCTGCCTCCATCAGTCTCCCTAGCAAACCTCACTCCAGCTCCATCAGCCGCCTGTTCCTACCTCACCTCCGTCTCTCTATCATCAGCATCCTCCGCGTCGCCTTTACATCCATCATCTCCATCAGCATCATTTTGCAGCGCACGTGGTTCCGCCCCTTCGCCCACTCATTCATCAATCATTTCCCCTGCTTCTGCATCGCTTTCAGCTTGGCACAAGGATCCGTCCGGTTGCATCGCCTTTTCTGCGACGACCTGCGCCCACGCCAAAACTTCCTTCAGCGCACGCGGCTCGCCCCTGTGCCCACTCCATCATCATAATCAGCTTTTGCTTTAGCAATCATCATCAGCATCTGTGGCCAGCACAAGGATCTGCACGAGCTAGCTGCCCGCTTCGCAGTAGCCTGCACCCACGCCGGTAGAAGATTTCTCGTGGCGCATTGGCACCTGCCTTCTCCTTGCCGCATCCTACTCCCCTAAATGAATCGTGCACATGGTTTCGCCCCTGCACCTACTCCATCATCAATCACTTCTTCGTCATCAGCATCATCCTCTGCTCAGCACACGGATCCGCCCGGTCGCATCGCTCGAGTCGCGACGACGTGCGCCCACGCCGAAACTTCATTAGTGCACTAGTTTCACCCTTGCGCCCACCCACTCATCGATTGCCTCCTCCGCTTCTGCATCATTCTCCCCTCGGCACAAAGGGTCCACCTGGTCGCATCGCTCAAGTCGCGACGACCTGCGCCCACGCCGAAACCTCCATCAGCACATGCGGCCAGTCTCTGCTCCCAGTTAACCACCAACAGCTCCTCCACCTTCAGTACTATCCTTGAACCTCTACAACGTCTCCACATGGTCTGATCATCTCCTCCCCGAACAACATACCCTCTCCAACATACAAAAAGGGTCTTATCTGCTCTCACTTCATCCTTCAGCAGCTTCCCCTCCTGTCAGTCTCTGTCAAACCTGCGTCCACATGGGGAGTTGACGATCAACCTCTTGGTGGGAACAACAGAAAATCTCTCCCGAAGCATTCACCATTGCCAGACGGATTCCAATTCTTCACTTCAACTCTACTGGAATCCACAACTACCACATCTGGCATACCACTCTGCGAAGAACTACGAATGTAGAGATGCGCCATATCAACCTCTGGACCATCTTCTCTCAGCAACGAGGCTACTTCCACTCTGACCACTACAATTTCAACAACAATCACGAAGTCACCCGATACTGGCATGACTCGTTCTATGCCGAGTATCAGGCACTTCTCATCCTTTGGCTCACCACTGAAGAGCCCTTCCGATCGTCTCTCTGACACTATGATGTTCAGGTCTCTAACATCTACGCTCTAATCCTGGAACTGAGAGAAGTCAGCGAAACGAGAGGAGCGCGTTGGTGGCTCAGTCATCCACAGCGCGTCAGGATCAAAGACTTCCTGACACCGCTGAGGATTCCCGATCCTGAGTATCTTCCCAGTCCTCCTTCCCCACAATCAGTGGCCACACCCTCAACAGAAAAGGACTAAAAGTGCTCGTGGATCAGCTTATCTAAACTGTCTGAGTGCTCGTTGTGAGTTTCAAGGGAGGTGTCAGAAATTGACATCATAGGAACTCACTCTGGTCACTCAGTCAGGAAAAGATTAGCCTCTCTCAATAACGGTTCAGGCTCAAGTCTGAACCACCTCGGTCACCAATGGTAGGATCTCAGGACCGTTGAACCAACAGAGACCGAGTCATCCCCTAATAAAGTGACACCTGTCATCCACGTCCGGCTAGTGGGAAGAAGCCGTTGCATATGCTTTTGTCCTGTTTTGTCTATATATACCAAGGAGGTTCATTCCCTCGAGTTAACCAGAACAGTTCTATCCATCCTGTTCCCCTTTGGTTTCGCGGCTTCGCCGCCGTGTCTTCGCTCTGCTCGCTCCTTGTATCCCCTGTCTTTGCCGGCCTCTCTCAGCTCTTCGCTATGCTACTGTCGCTCCTTCGCTCAGCTCCTTTGCTCCGCCAACCATCACTTACCTCGCCAAGGAATCTCTCATATCAACTTGTCTACCTCGACTACCTCACGCCTCAGCCTCTATCAGCTTCCGCAACTAACTCCTCGAGCCGCTCCCTCTCACGTCACTCTGCTGACGTACACTTGCATGTCCTGACGCTTCTGCCTGCTTCTGCTGCTCCTGTCCTCGTGCTTACATTCTTCAGATACCTATATCATCCTAAACCTGTGTCATCCTACACCATCATGCAGCCTATACCACCTTGTACCATCCTCCACCATCCCATACCATCCTATATCATCTTTCACCATCCTTCACTACCATACATCACCCTATATCACCCTACACTACCCTACATCACCCTATATCACTGTGCACTATCTTGTACCACCGTGTATTACTTTGTACCACCCTACATCATTGTGTATTACCGTGCATCACCGTGCATCATCATGCACCATCCTATACCATCTTGTACGAACCTATACCGCCTCACATCATCCTATACCACCTTTCTCATCGAATACCATCCTACACCACTCTTTATGACCCTGCATCATCCTGCACCATTCTATAGGATCCTACAGTTGGATGTAGAGGAGAGGGGAGCCTTGGAGTAGCGAGCATGTGGGACTGAAAGGGCATCAGTTGTGCTGAAGAATGGTTGTTTAATCACTCAAAACAATGGAGTATATATAGAGGTAGAGCTTGGGTAAGTCAACCTTCTCACAAGCTACACAACGTAGCCACGGAGGCTAAGCCTCACACATTGGAGTCCACAATCTCACACAAGAGTGAAAATCAGCCTAGCAATGAAGCTGACCATTCACACACGACCTAGAGAGCTAGAGAATGCTCTCATGGTAGTCTTACTGGTCACATCATCGAAAATCTGATGGAGAATCGCCATGTGTCCATGGCTAGCACACAAGGATCTCATCTCACCTAAAAACTAAGAGAGGTACCTTTATCCTAGTCAACACACTCTGAAAAGGCAATCCTAAGACCAAGGACCTTTTTGGATATTTCTCCCATCAGGTCTTGACCCT